>BROG01000087.1:1047500-1315000 GCA_030159075.1 Atrina japonica | reverse complement strand
TATTTACATGAAAATGTACTTGAGAAGATATGATATACTAAGTTCGTTTCTGATATTAATCAGTAACCCATCAATCCCTGTGGCCTAATTTAGACTTACCCACGTCAATAAATAGTTCAGTCTACTATCATAATTCAGAAGTGAATAAATTAATATTGCATGTAAAATTGTTATTAAATTTTGATTCTAAATCATACACCCCTGAATTCTGACAGTGAACTTAATTCTTTGATATGAGCAGACCCAAATGTCACTTCAAGGGTTGATGAGTTAAAATGTAACTGACGGGTTGTGTTTGAAATAGATAACTAAAGTAACAATTGTCTTCGGAATGAAACTTAAAACCGAGGTCCTGTGCATCGGTATACCTGTTACCAGTAAGGACATAGAAAAATGTGTGATACATTTTACAAAATCTTAAGTAACTGACATATCAATGTAATTGAAAAAGATAATAATATAAATTATACATTTTTACACACACACACACACACACACACACACACACACACACACACACACACACACACAGATATATATATATATATATATATATATATATATGTATATATATATTATATATATATATATATATATATATATATATATATATATAATATAGACACAATTTCCTGTAGAGCAAATGTCCTTCTCTATAATTTTCCGTTATAATGGCAAACCAGCAAAATCGGCATTCGCGAGACAACTACAAAAGGTCGGGTGTAAGTAAACAATGTTCCATAGAGGCAGGTAATTAATGTTTGATAACCATCATCTCTAAGCCCATGTAATTAGATTCATATGTCTTGTGTTTGGTATGTAGTGCGGGGATTTTAGGCTTGGTAATCGTTACACCTCGAAAATGGTAAGCCTCGATATATCGCCTAACCGGTTTACCACCAAAATAAAGGAAAACAAAAGCATATATATAGTAAAATCTGCTTTAGCGATTACCCCTGTATAAAGGCCATCAGTCACAAAGACCGTTTTTTGCTGTCCCCAACAGTACTATTTGTGTACAAATCAACCTCTATATAAAGACCACCTCCCTATAAAGACCAGTTTTCATGCATCCATAATGAGGTTGTTATATACAAGTTTCACTTTGATAGAACGGCAAAAATTTCTGCTAAAGTTACATCCGGTTCATTATCTCTGATCACAATGAATCAGAAGGTTCTCACTCGGATAAGAAATACATCAAAATTAATGATTTTTTCGTTAAATTTCAAACTGTGCTTCATGTCACATTATTAACTCATTACTATAAAATTTACAACATGTTCTTATCACAAACAACGACCATAAGAAACACAAGCAATTCTTTCATTTTGGTGGATGTTGTCGATAAAAGAGAACGTAAGTTTCTTACGTTATTTAGAGATAAGGATAGTGATTTCGTCACGATCTTCGCTATTTTTAGATTTCTATAATGTATATCTATACATTTTTACATTGCTGGTCGGGACATAAAATGTCAATTTCATTGAATGTATGTTCATATGACTTAATTTGAATGGAAATATACAATCACGTGGGTTAGTTAACTATAAAAGTAATCACTCGACAAGCTGTCCTTGAGAGATGTCAGCCTGTGTATTAGTTTAAGTTCATTATTGTGTTCATTACAACACAACAAACTCTTCCAGCGCTGTATCCGTTTATAACTATTCTCTAATTTTTACTTAGAGGGTAAAATCTGAAATAAATAAGACACAGTCTATGAATAAATTGCGAGTTAATCAAAATGGCAGGTGATTCATTGTTGCAAATAGGAAGCACGTTGTGACTAATATGGAAATTCATAGCATGTCAAACACATGGGAACCTGAGCACGACAACATAGTCTGCTATTTGTTTTATTATGTTGGTCCCATGGGACCAGTTGTGTCACTTTATTAGCTAACTTGTTTGTTTATTAATAGGAAATACACTTCATTAGGAAAGAAGAAAAAGTTCCTTTAAGTGACAACATAGGTATGAACTCTATCTGAGATTATGCCAGATACTTGGCTGAACATGAAGACGAGGAATCATATATTTTTTTCTGACTGACTGTTGATAAAATATTGAAAATATACTATGTACGTTCGTGTTCAGTGGTCCTAGACTGATTACCGAGCTGACCAATATATATGGGTCCCAGCAGATATAACAACAAATAACATTACTATAGAAATACAATATTAAGGTTAAAACCTTACATTGGTTATTCTTCATCCATACGTACCTAGAGGAAACACACCTTGCTACACAAGCAACTTGATTTGAGTTCAATGTAACGTTTTAATTTTAGTAATTTAACTATACATTTACACTATAAAATAACTTTAATAAAAACAAATACATGTGTTTGCACACAAAAATCGATAAATGTAAATGTTCACTTCTAACCATATTATAAATAGAAATAAAAAATATTTTTTCACCAATGTTGAAAGTTCAGAATTTTACCATATTATCTTTAAAAAATAACTTAACTTTATCAAAAGGTAAATACAACAATAAATTCATATACCCAAATATGGTTCAATGCAAAAGGTAACTTTTCACTGAGTGATGTTCAGTTGTGTTCAATGCATTTGTAAATGTCTGTTTTATTTTCCTGTAAAATCAAATATAAATAATAGTGTACACATGTATATACATTAGTTCATGCTTGTTTGTTTATTGTTGTTTAACGTCCCACTCAAGAATATTTCACTCATATGGAGACGTCACCAAATGCCGATGAAGGGCTATGCTCGGCACTTACGGCCATTGTGCAGTGAAGGTTCTTTAACGTGCCGACACCTACTGTGACACGGGACCTCGGTTTTTACTGTCTCATACGCAGGACAGGAAACCAACCTGTCGCCGGGGCTGGACTCGAACTCACGACCTCAAGATCAAGAGTCGAGCGCGCTACCGACTGAGCCAGGCCGGCTCCATTTGTTCATAAATCCGTTTAAATCAATTATTTTGATAATGTATTGTAAACTTGGTGTTAAAAATTAACAAACAAAAAAACCATGATAATGTCTAAGTTAATCATATCAAATGCTACTAAAAATATTTGCACAATGATATACGAATCAATGAAATCAGTTTAAAATACAATAATACAATAGATACTTGTAACATTAACTTTGACGGGTTGCTTTCTCATGAATGCAGAATGTCTGACCCAGAGTTGATCTAGATTTCAAATGCTAAGATAAAAGAAAATTTATAACAAGTAGAATAGAGCGATGATTTAACCAAAAATAAATAAACAATAGAAATAGTTTTAGATAGAAATTCAAAGGACAGGACCATTGTCAGATGACAAAGAAAGATAACTCTGACAAAATAAACACATCTGTTCACTAGAGTTATTCCTCTTGTATTGGCATTCACTATTCAAATAATATCATAGTACAGGTCTTCCAAAGTAATTTAACACAACGAGTCTAAATCAAATCATAACAGGGGTGACAAGCTACTTGTCGTCACAAAAGTATTAGAGATTCGGTGATGCATGGAGTCCGTACAAGGCAATATGTTTTACCTGTACAACCTATTTTTGGAAAGTAGACCATATTGTTTTGGTTTCTGACTGAACCAGGATGTGTCACTTTACCTTGGTAGACCTATACCTGAAAAATAAATATACATAATATACACAAGATAAACCAATCTAGATATTTTATTAATCCTTTTACCCCTAAGTATTTAGATGGTATGCTCTTTTCTATTGTTTAGACCAGTTTATTATGGTCTGTAGTGTTCAAAGGGTTAAAAATATTACCGTTCACAACCGCAGATTTATTAGTCAATGATTATCATGACACTTATTTCATCAAATACCACTATCAAGTTTTTGGAATCCGGGTCTTTCAGCAAACCATCGATATCCCCATGTAGACCAAATAAAAATTCGAAGTTCAAAATAATTTCTGGTTCAGTCCCGACAACTTTCAAATGCTTATATGTCAATACAAAAAGTTTACAGTTTTTAAGAAATAGACATTATATTACTTCTCTACGATTTTTAATCCCTCCCATAGTACCATGGGGTTGAGGAACAAAAGATTTCCATGTCAAAAATAAATTCTGGTTCAGTCCCTACAACTTTCAAATGCATATGGCTATACAGAAAGTTGACGTTTTTGAAGAAATAGAAATTATATTGCGTTTCTACGGTTTTGGCCCCGCTCACAGTGCCGTGGGGGTGGGGACCAACAAATTATCAAGCCCAAAACAATCTTTGCTTCAGTCCCTAAAACTTTTGGATACATATGCATATACAAAAAGTCAACGTTTTTTTTTTTTAGAAAATGTGGATTACATTGCTTTTTATGGTTTAGTTCCGCCCATTGTGCCCAGGGGTATGGAGACCAAATACTTTCCAAGTTAAAAATAATCTCTGGTTCAGCCCCTACAACTTTCAAATGCATATGCCAATACAAAAAGTTGGCGCTTTTTTGTAAGAAATAGACATTTATATTGCTTTTCGACGGTTTTGGTCCCGCTCATATTACCCCGGGGTTGGGACCAATAAATTTCCAAGTCCAAAAAATTATCTTTTTTGTAGGTTGTATAACGTTGAAATGCATATGTCTATACAAAAATACGACGGTTTTGAGGAAATAGGCATTATATTGTTTTTCTATGGTTTTGGGTACGCCTTATCATAATGCTCAGTGCACGAGGGGCAGGTAAAAATTGACGAAACAAGATGATTTTAGCAGATTCAAGATCATATCATATGTGACATGTGTACAAAATTTTATCAAAATCCACACATAAACCTGGAAGGAGTAGGATACAAATTTTGTGCCTACAGACAGACAACCTGATTCCTGTATAACACCGAACTTCGTTGCGGGGTTATATAGAGACACCACAGAATCAAGTGCATTTTCATACGATTCCTGATTGGACATTTTACTTACTAAAAAGACGGACTGGATATCTAAACCAACAAAACTATAGACAATCGCGATGGTTTCGGCTTTCAATCGTCAACTTTTTCACATTGAAGTAGTAATCTCCCCTTTTCGCCTGTATATCGGTCTTTAATTTTCCTCCGTGGTCTGGTATGCTTGAGCTTGTTCAACATACGAATACATTTATATGACATATCATATGATTATTGATCTTTCTGATTTTTATCACACTCTTGATCTAATTCCATGACAAACGAAATAATTCCCGCGTGTTCGAAAATTATACAATTATTTACCCGCTACACAAATTGCATCAAGTATGGCTCAGGCGTTGTTTTCTTTCATTTGCATAACGAACGTGAAAGAACGAGGGCAATCATTTTACGAAAACGTAACCAGGACAAAATACTCGGAAAGGTTTTTGGATTTTATCGTAATTTATGTATATTCTATCGAATAGTGAAAAAAGAATACGAAAATCATTAACAGTTATTTCCCTCTTTTGTCAGAAGAAAATAATTAGCTATCTTATGACCCAATTTATTTTTATCGTAAGGATAATACAGAGATTCTCGTAAGAAAAGTATTTCAATAAACTGAAACGATCAAAGAAACTAGACAGTCTGATGAAAGTATTTATAGGACACACGATTTTGTTTATCACTTATATCAGGGCCCAAAGTCACCAAATTTACTCAGTACTCAAGCTCAACTTTTATTTCGTTGTTTTGATTGTATATATAATCGCTTGTAAATTTGGGGGTTTGAGTAACATATTATTAATTTTCATCATTCACATATAAATTTTTGCATCACACTTATGATTTACTTGCAAAAATGAATAAATACATTGAGTACGGTAATCAAAACTTGAGTACGTACTCAAACTATTTTTTGATATTTCTGAATTTTTTTTCAAATTAACAATAATTTTGATCATTATTTACAGTTCTAAGCTGTCATCCAGTTACAGAATTAATTTTTGCGTGTTTTTACCATAAAATCATGAAATCATGAGCTTGAGTACTGGGTAAATTTGGTGACTTCGGGCCCAGTACATGTTTTGATTTCGACAGACTATTGACCGATCGCCAAAATATAATGCCCGACACGACACCTTTTGGCAATATTTTCCATTATGATGTCACAATTAAATGGCCCTTCAAATGCTTGTGATTATGAAATCACAATCGAATTACGTCAAAAAAGCATATGGACGGCCATTCGTCAGACACTTGGCGATAGGTCAATTGCGTTTCAAATCGAACTTTTAAAGTCTTGGTTTTTAATGTATATATATACCAAAAGAAACTGACATATGTGTACCGACAAAACATTGGTCAATATCAGATCATAACAGGCGTAGCATGCACAAAAATCCCATTTTATTACAACTCAACATGAGAAGTCACTGATATGCGACGGGTACTTGTACACACTATTTTACAGTACATGTATATTGTGAAAACCATTAGCAAGTTAATGAATAAGTGCGTGACCCATATGTAACCATGGAGACAAATACCGCCTTGAATTCAGCTTTACAATATTGGGCTCTCTGCACTAATAACGGATGCTGACATAACCAAAGTTTATCTCAGATAATGACGCACCTTGGGATACTCGGCCCTCAATCTTTTCTATTCCTGTCATTGAAAGTGGGACACGAATTTGTTTCAGCGATATTCTTCAAACTTGAAAGTATGGCAATGATCTTAAAATACAGATAAACTTTAAATTTTGTGTTGCATGCTACTTGTGGTTCTCATGTAGATGTAATCAATACAGTTTTTTCAAAGACATTTGCTCTTACAGGTGACAGATGTATGTTCGTTATTCTAAACATATTGCATTGGGTACTGCCGTGACAACAGCGTGTTAGTAGCTATATTCATATAAGTGTCATTTACATAATTCCAAAGTTAAATGCTCAAGACCATCGTTTATGTTAATTATATTTCATCAGTTGTGCTCATATTTATAAAAGATGGATATTTTCTAAAGAGAAAGTGGTATCTTACCAGACCAAACAATGAATTTATATGTATAGCAAAATCTGTCCAAGAGTAACTACTGTAAAAAGATCACTATCTTAGCTTTAGAAGAATTTAGAATTTAAATGAAGTTATCAATTTATACTACTTTAAAAATGACAGCACACTTTTTCTCCCCTTATCGCAGGTTTAGCTATCTATCCGTTTCCAGTCCTATTACTAGAAATTTATCAGTCAATATTAAGCCAAAGAATAACAGATCAACTTTAAGTTTTGGTTAAAAATGAAATAATTGAAATCGTGAAATCTGGTATTAAAATTCATTAAATTAAATACACTGAAATGTTTGTTGATTTGTTTCATTCGTAGGCCTACAAAGTTGAGAAGGAGCAAATATTTTTGAAAACATCTCCGAATTGCTAATGCTCGATTTCCTTGACCAATACATAAAAAAATATATTATAATCATTATTGTACTCCTATTTGTGGGCATGCTAATATATATATATATATATATATATATCGTAAAACCTTGAATATAGGGGCCACCCAAGGGACCAGAAAATATTGGCTTTAATGTGCAGGTGACCCTTATACACAGGTTCAATTTGGTTGAAGTATGCAGTCAAGGGATTTGAAAAAAACTGGCCTTTATAGACAGGTAATCCGTATATAGAGATGGCCTCTATAGCATGTTTTACTGTATATATATATATATATATATATATATATATATATATATATATATATATATATATATATATATATATATATATATATATATATATATATACCCGAGACACCATTTTTCGCGCATTTAGAGTTCTTGCACAATAAGTTTATATGTAAAAAAAAATCACACCAAAACTTACGATTATCAGCATACTTTTATCCATTATTGATTGTTAAATTTGGCAGTTTTAAAAATCGTCTGGAAATAGCAAAAATACCGAAGAATATCGGGAAAAGGTTACCGGAATGCGCGATTATTGATGTGCGTGAAAAAAGATGGTCGGATGATATATATATTTCTGATAACATTATCCATTTTAGTCGACTCATAACAAATTATTCAATTGATGTCAATCATTAATTTAAAGTCTGTTGGATTCCTCAAAACTTCAACGTCTGCAAAAATAAAACTTTTTCAAACATTCAAGATTATGACGTTTTCATATCTAGACTGCATTATGTCAATCAAATTTTAAAAGCGCATTATATTTTAAAATCCGGAAAGAAGAAGGAGTAAATTCTACCCCAGGGCGGTTTTTCGGACCAGGGGATAACTCAGTACTGATTTTGTGTTGAGGGGAAATAATAAGCCGGAGCGCTTTTTCTCCCCATAAGGGAAATCTAACCCGGGCCCGTTTTTCCGGGGGTAAAAAGTATGCGGGAGGGGGGAGTCTATGCTACAACACCGGCATTGGTGACGTCTCCATACGAGTGAAAGATTCTTGAGTGGGACGTTAAACAACAATATAACCAAAAAATCCTGAATCCGTCTATGAGTAAACACTTTAAGATGATGACTATTTTAGCCTTTCAACCATAGATATGCTTAAAAATATTATTAACATAATACGAAAGTTATTATGCTCAAGACGATAGTTGCTGTCAATAAGACTTCATCAGTTGAGCTATACTTTTTTTTTTTAAAAAAGATATACATTTTCTAAATAAAAAGTGGTACCATACATGGCCAAATAACAATTCAAAATGTATAGCCAAATCCGTCTAGCAGTAGCTGCTGTAAAAAGAAGATTATCTTAACTTTTGATAATTTCAATAAATTTTGATGAGTTTAAATTAAATTAAAAAAAGAAAAGAAAAATATTGTTTTTATTTGGATTTTCTTTATATATATAGTTTTTTGCTTTTGAATAAATTTCATTAAATAAACGCTGGGCAAATTTTAACAATTTACCTCCATTTAGTACGTACCAAATATGTCATGTGTCTTCTCAATACTACTTCTCTACGGATTTCAGGTTCCTCCATGGCCAGATGGCTAGAGCATCGCGCTTTGAGCCATGAAGTATCTCACGCTGGAACCTATGCTGATTTTTTTTTGTGAGAAAGTTTACCAGTGTCTCCCCGGGTAACCGGGTTCTCTACTCCACCATTAAAAACTGGCCGCCACCTTATAACCGAAAAATTGTTGGGTGTGGCGTAAAACACTATTCAAAATTCAAATACTCTATTGATATGCAGACATAGAGGATGGCACAAGTTTCAACAACAAACCTTTCATTCATATGATAAGCCTTTGCCAAACAGTTCTTATCAGTCTCCGATTAAATTGCTTTCAGTAATAACATGTGCCGTCTTAGTTCTAATCAATGACCGTCTTGGTTAGTACTGGTTCATCTGAGGGTGTTTCCTTGGTGTTGCATGCTGGCAGGGGACGCTGGCTCCTTCCAGAAGCGGAGCCTTGTCCCATCCCGTTTGGGATTTGCAATTGTTCTTAATGTTGAGACCATTTTTAACATCCAATTTTTCGTATTCTAATGGCCTTGGAATTTTTCATTACCCATTGGTACTTCATCAATTTCATTAAAATTAAATCATCAAACTAGAACAATAAATCGTTAAAAATCTATGTTAAATTGGTGTGATGGCGCTTTAGGGAGAATAAAAGATATTGCTATTATTCAATTGCAATGTAAATACAAGGGCACATTCCAAAACATGTTCCAGCACCTAAACTGTAGTAAGGTGCAGCTCATTTAAAAATAAAATTAACCTTACTACAGCAAAATCGTGTCCCACTTTCAATGACAGGAATAGAAAAGTGTGAGGGCCGAGTATCCCAAGGTGCATCATTATCTGAGATAAACTTGGTTATATCAATATCATCATGTCAAATAACCCATTATTAAAATTAAATACAAAAATCTTAAATTTATGTCTGAAATTTATTTTCACAAATTTTAGATGTAAGATTTGTATAAAGTCAGTTTTTAGATGAGTGATATTTGTTTATTTCTGAAATTAGCTGTATTCGCTTTTATATGTACAAAGCTGTATAAAGCCGACTTTTAGAGCAGTAACATCTGCGAGTCTTCCTTTGTTTTCGGATTTTACCTAACACTATCTTTTCCCTAATATTTGTCCAAAACTGACTGTCTTAATATTTTTTGTAAACAATGACACCTTCTCCGGCCACGGTTAATTATTACCTACGTATCTGGTCAAATAGCTTATACGCAAGATAAATAGAAATCAATTAGGAATCGCTTTGAACATCCGAGTGTCGGATTAATGTTGTTACAAGCGCAGGTATACCCACGCGGTACCTACCTTTTTGTATAAGGTCCGCCACAGGGTATTTTATTCAGCGTACGTATTTCACTACATATAGAAAATTATATACCTTCCCTTGGTGACCCTTCCATGACCAAATCGAGTTCCGTGAGGATCACCCAGCGCGTCACTTTATGCTGGAACCTCAACCAATAAACAGTAAACCTAAATTTCGATTTGGTCATATTTTACAGGTATGTAATTTATATATGATTCTTGTTAAATTTACTATTTCTAATTAATTGTAATATTTAATCATTTTCTTATTCATGAATGTTTTTTTCTATTTTTCTTTGTAACTGATATTCTGGTGATATTTAGATTTATTTCTTCGTAAACGTAAAACCACAATGTTTCACAAGTATCATTTTATATTTAGTTCTTACTCTCTAAACTCTTGCAGTTTTGAATTGCACTTGTGAACTGTTATATGTATTTTGATTTTAGAGAAATCTTATTATTGTCATTTAACGCCAAGTTCTATATTTCATTATTTGTGAATTTACCACTTTCTGAATAATTAATCAAATTACGTGATTTGTCTTTGTGTAATTGCTCTCCGATATTTTATCTATCGATCTATTTACCATCATAATTTAGTGAATTCTTATAATCAGTTTTAATAGTTTGATAGGAGTAAATTCAACAGATATGAATTTTCATTATAAAATACTTTTCCGGAAGTTAAACTCCGTCCGTTATCAACCTTGCATTTAGTTGTTGTTTACACTTCCGCCCAACACGACAATCGAGCGGTAGGCAAAGTTAGCACAGAAATAGGCCAATATAATAATAACCAATCAATAATCACTTATAAATCATGTTGTAAGTAATTAATACTTTTGTTTAAAATCTATAAGTTTCATTACATAACAAGTTATCTACTTTGATTAAGTTTTATCACTTGCCTAAACTGTGCACACTGACTTAGTACATGTGTACTAGTGTTTACTTGATACAATATTATACTTAGTCTACAAAAAGTATACCGTGGGCAATCTAATTACTTACTGTACATATAAAAATATTTTATCAATTTATTAGTTTTTCATATTTAGTTATTATTTACTAGCTTTAATACTTCATTAGTTAATCCATTTACCATTTTTATACACAGTTTACATGAATCAAAACTGTATTTAAATATTTTAATACATTAAATTACATAGGCATGTTCCTATTACTTTTTCATATGGTCTGCTCATTTTCAAAGTAAGTGTACCTCTCTTGCCAAGTGTTCTTACCATTTGACAGTTAATTTCCCCATAACTCTTTGTTTAAATTTATGTATTTTATATTTCATTTATATTTTCATTGAATTCACATTTAATATTAGGTATACAATATATGTGGTCAATAATATATTAATACTTCTGTATTAATTATTTGTTACATAATATGTAAATGACACTTTGTATTTTTTTATATCATGCATTGTTTGTGAATTATAATGTTTATATAATGACTTTATGCTGGAACCTCAACCAATAAACAGTAAACCTAAATTTCGATTTGGTCATATTTTACAGGACCCGACGACAACATCACTGTTATCACCGAAACTGTAACCATAGCACTTTTCCCCCGGTGATAAGTTGGTGGAGAATCCGGGTAATTTCTTTAGATTCCTGTGTTTTAAGCGGGAAAGCTTCAGGAAATTTGCTAAAAGAATCAACTACTAGTAGAATGTATTTGTACCCTTCTGTGGAAGTAGTCAGAGGTCCTAAGATGTCCATGTGTAAGCGTGAGAATGTATCCTCTATAGGCATGTTGACAAGGGGTGCTTTAGAAAGGTGGCTGTTTTTCTTTGAGTGTTGACATACTTCACAAGAGCGAATATAGTCAGCTACATTCTGATACATTCTTGGCCAATAATATTTCAGTTGTATTGCTCTGTATGTCCTATCAAGTCCTAAGTGGGCTCCACCAGCAATACAATCATGATAAGAGCGAAGGACGTCTTCACGTAAGCAACGTGGTACTGCAATTTGTTTTAAAACTGATTGTACACGAGATATTTTCTTAGAGCGTGGTTGGTAGAAATGGTAGAGAATGTTATCTAAAAAGACAAATTGATTGCTCTCTGAAATAAGTTTGTCACGTTCGGGTTTAGAAGATGGAACAGCCCCTGTAGAAAAGTACTGATACAGAGAGGAGAGATCTGGACATTCACTCTGAAGCTTACCAATAGAGTCATGAGACTCTATGCTACATACATGGGCTGATGAGGTAGAGATTGGTGTTATGTCATCCTCATTTGTGTAAAAAAATGTTACTTGATTATGATCAACGGTGGTAAGTGTTTTGACCTCCGCACTGGGAATGATGTCTTCTACCTCTGTAGTGGAATTGTGAGGTTCTTCTGGGTATGGTCGTCTTGACAAGGCGTCTGCTACACTGTTGTTTTTCCCTTTTCTGTGAAGGATGTTGAACTTGTAGCCTTGGAGTAGAATTGACCACCTCGCTAATCGTCCTGTATCATGTTTGACAGACTGTAACCATTTTAATGCTGAATGGTCTGTGTACACGGTAAATGGTTTTCCTGATAAATAAACGTGGTAGTTCTTTATCCCTTGGATGATTGCTAGACATTCTCTCTCTGATATAGAGTATTTTCTTTCGAATTTGTTGAGAGACCTTCCACCATAGGCTATCACACGTTCTTTGTTGTTATCATCTAGCTGGCCTAGAATATATCCTATTGCTGTCCCAGAGGCATCAGTTGTAAGTATAAATGGCTTAGAACTGTCAGGATAAGCTAGGATTGGTGGGGATGTAAGTGCGTTTTTGAGAGTAATAAACGAATTTTGACAAGAATCTGACCATTTGAATGGGGTGCCTTTACAGAGAAGTGCTGTAAGGGGAGAAATGGTAGAACTATAGTTTGGGATAAATTTTCTGTAGTAGTTACAGAGGCCAAGAAATGATCTTATGTCTTTGGTACATTTAGGAGTGGGAAATGTTTTGACGGCATCTGTTTTTGCTACATCTACTTGAACACCATCTTTTGTGATAACATGTCCCAGATATTCTACCTTTTTCAGGGCAAATGAACATTTGCTAGGTTTTAAGGTAAGACCTGCAGCTGAGAGATGAGAGAATATTTGGTGTAGGTGTTGAATATGTTGAGAGAATGAGTTGGAGAAAACAAGAATATCATCTACATAGACGAGACATATTTTCCAGTTAAGACCTCGAAGCACTTGGGTCATTAGAGCTTGAAAACTTGCAGGCGCGTTTACTAGACCAAATGGCATTCGCCTCCATTGAAATACACCCGTGGGTGTGACAAAGGCAGACTTGTGTGCAGTATCTGGGTCCATAGGAATTTGCCAAAATCCTGAGGCTAAGTCAAGTGTTGAGAAAATTTGGGCTTTAGATAAGCCTATTGTGTCAAATACATCCTCTAACCTTGGGAGTGGAAAAGTATATTGTTGTGTGACATTGTTTAGTTTTCTATAGTCTATTGCAAAACGGAGCTGACCGTTTTTCTTTTTGACCATCACAACTGGGCTTTGCCACATGGATGTTGATTCCTCTATAATGCCAGCATCCAACATCTCATCTAGTTGTCTATTCATTTCAGCATTGGTCTCTGGGGATTGGCGGTAAAATCTCTGTCGAATTGGTGATGCACCTCCTGTTTCAATACGATGTGGCTGTAGGTTGCACTTACCTAGATGTTTAAGATCTGTGGCAAAGACTTGTTTGTGTTTATGTAGGAAGGCTAAAAGAATATCTTTTTGTTCTGGTGATAGATCAGAACTTGACAAGTCAAAGTCTGGAGATTGTGTTTTACTTGTTGTGTCAGGTATAGTAGGTGTTGAGCTGAGTGATGATACAGACTCACTGTTGATAACACAGGCTGAAGCGATGGCGGTGTTAGCAAATAGAGTAATTGGTTCCTCTGTGGGATTAATGACTTGAAGGTAAATATTCTTTATGGAAATGTTAACTAAACACTTGGCTCCAGCAAGAGAAACTTCAGGTAACGATGGTAAAGGTTCTAGTAAGACATCTGATTCATTTGAGATGTTTTTAATGAGTACTTTGACTGGTGTAGCTGATCTAGGTTGTATAGTAATAGTGTTTTTGACACATGCTATACCAGTATTTACATCAATAACGTGTAGTTGATGTGTTTCCGGATTTCTGAGATAAAGTGTGTTTTGACCGAGATTGAATATAGCATCATTTGCTTTCAAAAAATCAATGCCTAAAATTAGAGGGTTTTGGAATTTTTCAAAAACCTGAAAGTCATGTGAGATGATTAGGCCATCAAAGGAGACTGGTAAGGAGAGGACACCTAGACTGCAGTGTTTTTCACCGCCTACAGCAACTGCTTCAGTTGTATTGGTTGACTGTAACTTACCCATATCTATACCCAGTTTGGTGAGAACAGATGTTGTTACGCACGAGATAGTTGCACCCGTGTCAACCAAGGCTGTTATGGAAGTATCATAAATTTCCACACTAACTGTATTTTTCATAACTGGCATGATTAAGTTTACTGAACTGTGTGATGATCTGTCACTCAAGCATTTCTGTTGTTTAGGAATTTGAGGGTTGGGGGTTAAAGATGCTTTTGGTTTGTTAAGTGAGTTTTTGGTATTGGGAAAAACTTGAGTAAGATGTAGACAGTTAGATTCATTTCTCTCATGCGTATGAAATGTTAGTTTTGCAGATGCTTTGTTGTTAGTCTGGTGCCCATCCTGAGTGAGGATAGGCGCGTATCCCTAGTATGAATTGAGAGTGTTAGAGGGGTTATGCATATGGTTAGGACGACGAGGTTGTACATTGCTTTGGTTTTGAGAGTGTAATTTTGAGTAACACACATCTGGATAATGTCTCCACTTGTTACATTGTGAACATTTAACATTGAAAGCGGGACAATTAGATCTTGGAAAACATGCATATGACTTACCGCATCCTCTACACGGGCGAGTTGACCTTTGAGTCGGCTGTTGGTATCCAGGTTGTTGTGGTACTGGAGTCGGTGGCATCGGCTGGTATGAGTAGCTCATTTGATTCTGGGGGATGTGTGGTGGCTGATACAGAGGATGTTGATGCTGTGGAGGTGCCTGATAATATATGTGGGTGGGTCTGCTTCCTTGTGTATAATTGTTCTTCTTTTTATATTCTGCTTTGTGCTGTGTAGGCTGAAAACTTTGGATGGCGTTTATTTCAGGCTTTACTGTCTCTTTTATTTGTGTCGCCAAATTTGTGCATATTTGATTAATGGACTGGTTTTCATCTGACAGCTCCATTTCCGCTTGTACGAGTGAAACAAAATGTCTTAATTCCTGAAACGTTTTTGGTTCTTTTGTTATTAGCTTTGCTCTTATGCATTTGTCCAGACCACTGATTGTAAATTGAACTTTGTACACCTCTGGTATGTCGTGTATCAGTGCGGATTTCTCTGCACGTTCAAGGTATTGCTCTATTGTTTCGCCCTGTTGTTGCCTAATCCCCATCATTGTAAAATTTGTATTTGGGGAACTAAACCTTTCCTTTAATGCATTTTTGAATGCATCTACATTTGTCCTTTGGTCATGTGATAATGTATGCAACCAAGTGGCAGCAGGTCCCTCTAAATTGCATACTACTGCTATCATGGCGTCTTCATCACTTATTTTGTGATATCTCTGCCAGGCCTCGAAATTTGTGATCCAGATAACTGGAGACTCTAACCCATTGAATTTTTTTAATTTTATTCCTGTTGCCATTCTTACTTGCTGTATGGCAGGAGGTGGTGGTTCTTGAATCTCAATTATTTAGAACTCTAGCTGAATCAATAATTGCTGGACAAATTGATTTTACTGTTGATTCTTGGCCAGATACTAGTGGATATATTGCGATTGTTGCTTCAGCTGTAGCTGTAATCTCTCTTTCCTTTGGTATATGGACCTTCTTTAAAATAAGATCTTTATCCTCTGCAATCTTACTACTACATAAAGCTACCAAAACCTCAGCACTTGTAACCCCTCATCCTGATTTATCATTTCAATATTCTAATCCACAAGAAACTAACACAGAGATAACCATTGTAGATAAAATATATACCTCATTTACAACTCCATGGCCTTATGTCACACTCTCAGTTCTGACAACTATTTTCATTTTCATTCTCGCATACATTATTTGGCAGAAATTTAAACAATCTCACAAAACCTCATTGCATTTGGAAATTACAACTGGGACAGACTGTGTACTTGTCAAACTTGCATCTCTGCCGTTATGCCCAGAAAATTGGCTCATACAACCACCATTAGAAATACAAAACATTATCTTATCTCGAACTTGTATCATTTGGGCAGATTTAACAATTCAATCATCAGAATTTATCGTGAAAAACATTCACACTGACACAGCACTTGCCATCCCGACAACCTTGCATGTTTCCCCCTTCACTGCTAACAAACTCAGAAAACTAATGCGACAACCCTACAGTGCCTACTTTTTGTTGTCCCATCACCAGTATTTTAAATTGCTTTGATAAAAAGTCAACCTCGGGAAATTCTATATAGATCTTGGAAATTTATATGACTTACTGACATCACAGGTACCGTATCATAAATGTACCCGGTACATGTATAGTATATAAAATGCACCATAACACAGATATTTTTATGTCAGAATCTGTTGTTAGCTGCAATTATTGTAATATGTTTTCAACTACCGGTATTGTATTTTGTTTCATATACAATGTATTTTACTTATTGTATTTGGTTAATTTCAGGGGTATAATCATCCCTCTCATACATATATATTCACATATCCAGTACATATAATACATGTATACATTATATGTACTCGCCATTATTTTTGTGGTCAAGTTATCACCACAACCCTTTCTGCTAGTGGTCGTTTTCACCACTCAGCCTTCTCTAGTGGTCAAGTTAATCACTACCCTTTCTGCTAGTGGTCGTTTTCACCACTCAGCCTTCTCTAGTGGTCAAGTTAATCACTACCCTTTCTGCTAGTGGTCGTTTTCACCACTCAGCCTTCTCTAGTGGTCAAGTTAATCACTACTCTTTCTGCTAGTGGTCGTTTTCACCACTCAGCCTTCTCTAGTGGTCAAGTTAATCACTACCCTTTCTGCTAGTGGTCGTTTTCACCACTCAGCCTTCTCTAGTGGTCAAGTTAATCACAACCCTTTCTGCTAGTGGTCGTTTTCACCACTCAGCCTTCTTTTGTGGTCAAGTTAATCACAACTCTTTCTGCTAGTGGACATTTTTACCACTCAGCCTTCTTTTGTGGTCAAGTTAATCACAACCCTTTCTGCTAGTGGACATTTTTACCACTCAGCCTTCTTTTGTGGTCAAGTTAATCACAACCCTTTCTGCTAGTGGACATTTTTACCACTCAACTTTTTTGTGGACAATTTTTCCATTCGATAGATTAGTCATTGTCACCATGTTTTATCACTATTTTAACTTTGTAAATGTTATCATTTTTGACTCATGATTAGTACAATAGTGTATTAGTATAGTTTTTTTTTTATATGTCACAACTACTATATTTTGTATGTTTTTTTTTTCACATTAATGGTTAATTCATGTTTTCATTATCACAAAACATGTACATATTTTATTGTCATTTCTATGTTTTCTACATTTTGTATATCACAATTCACCTAACAATCAATCATTTCTATTTGTTTGATGCATTTTTTCCATTTGTTTATAAAATAAGTGTGTAAATAGATTAGAATTGCATTGATAACTTGTGTATCATTTGTTGTATCTCAAGATACTAAATCTTGTGTGACCGAAGTATTTTTTTTTATAGCACTATTTTAATTTTTGGGGACAAAAATTTTGTCAACCAGGAGGGAATTATCATCATGTCAAATAACCCATTATTAAAATTAAATACAAAAATCTTAAATTTATGTCTGAAATTTATTTTCACAAATTTTAGATGTAAAGATTTGTATAAAGTCAGTTTTTAGATGAGTGATATTTGTTTATTTCTGAAATTAGCTGTATTCGCTTTTATATGTACAAAGCTGTATAAAGCCGACTTTTAGAGCAGTAACATCTGCGAGTCTTCCTTTGTTTCGGATTTTACCTAACACTATCTTTTCCCTAATATTTGTCCAAAACTGACTGTCTTAATATTTTTTGTAAACAATGACACCTTCTCCGGCCACGGTTAATTATTACCTACGTATCTGGTCAAATAGCTTATACGCAAGATAAATAGAAATCAATTAGGAATCGCTTTGAACATCCGAGTGTCGGATTAATGTTGTTACAAGCGCAGGTATACCCACGCGGTACCTACCTTTTTGTATAAGGTCCGCCACAGGGTATTTTATTCAGCGTACGTATTTCACTACATATAGAAAATTATATACCTTCCCTTGGTGACCCTTCCATGACCAAATCGAGTTCCGTGAGGATCACCCAGCGCGTCACTTTATGCTGGAACCTCAACCAATAAACAGTAAACCTAAATTTCGATTTGGTCATATTTTACAGGTATGTAATTTATATATGATTCTTGTTAAATTTACTATTTCTAATTAATTGTAATATTTAATCATTTTCTTATTCATGAATGTTTTTTTCTATTTTTCTTTGTAACTGATATTCTGGTGATATTTAGATTTATTTCTTCGTAAACGTAAAACCACAATGTTTCACAAGTATCATTTTATATTTAGTTCTTACTCTCTAAACTCTTGCAGTTTTGAATTGCACTTGTGAACTGTTATATGTATTTTGATTTTAGAGAAATCTTATTATTGTCATTTAACGCCAAGTTCTATATTTCATTATTTGTGAATTTACCACTTTCTGAATAATTAATCAAATTACGTGATTTGTCTTTGTGTAATTGCTCTCCGATATTTTATCTATCGATCTATTTACCATCATAATTTAGTGAATTCTTATAATCAGTTTTAATAGTTTGATAGGAGTAAATTCAACAGATATGAATTTTCATTATAAAATACTTTTCCGGAAGTTAAACTCCGTCCGTTATCAACCTCGCATTTAGTTGTTGTTTACACTTTCCGCCCAACACGACAATCGAGCGGTAGGCAAAGTTAGCACAGAAATAGGCCAATATAATAATAACCAATCAATAATCACTTATAAATCATGTTGTAAGTAATTAATACTTTTGTTTAAAATCTATAAGTTTCATTACATAACAAGTTATCTACTTTGATTAAGTTTTATCACTTGCCTAAACTGTGCACACTGACTTAGTACATGTGTACTAGTGTTTACTTGATACAATATTATACTTAGTCTACAAAAGTATACCGTGGGCAATCTAATTACTTACTGTACATATAAAATATTTTATCAATTTATTAGTTTTCATATTTAGTTATTATTTACTAGCTTTAATACTTCATTAGTTAATCCATTTACCATTTTATACACAGTTTACATGAATCAAAACTGTATTTAAATATTTTAATACATTAAATTACATAGGCATGTTCCTATTACTTTTTCATATGGTCTGCTCATTTTCAAAGTAAGTGTACCTCTCTTGCCAAGTGTTCTTACCATTTGACAGTTAATTTCCCCATAACTCTTTGTTTAAATTTATGTATTTTATATTTCATTTATATTTTCATTGAATTCACATTTAATATTAGGTATACAATATATGTGGTCAATAATATATTAATAATCTGTATTAATTATTTGTTACATAATATGTAAATGACACTTTGTATTTTTTTATATCATGCATTGTTTGTGAATTATAATGTTTATATAATGACTTTATGCTGGAACCTCAACCAATAAACAGTAAACCTAAATTTCGATTTGGTCATATTTTACAGGACCCGACGACAACATCACTGTTATCACCGAAACTGTAACCATAGCACTTTTCCCCCGGTGATATCAATATTCGTTCTTAGTGCAGAGAGCCCAATTATGTACGAAAGTTGATTTCAAGGTGGTATTTGTCTCCATGGTTACATATGTGTCACGTACATATTCATTAACTTGCTAAGATTTTTCACAATATACATGTACTGTGAAATGGTTTAGGCGTCAATTTCACTTGAAGCTTGTTTTTTCTACTTTTCATAGTATAAAAAAGAACAAAAATTCTTTATAAGAACAAAAATGTTACTACAGATTTATTTTCCTGTTTTTAATAAACAATTATCGGAAATAGATGGAGCCGACCTGGCTCAGTCGGTAGCGCGCTCGACTCTTGATCATGAGTTCGAGTCCAACCGGCGGCAGGTCGGTTTCCTGTCCTTCAGATGAGACAGTAAAACCCGAGGTCCCGTGTCACAGTAGGTGTCAGCACGTTAAAGAACCCTCATAGGCCAACATTTGAAGCCCTTCACCAGCATTTGGTGACGTGAGATATTCTTAAGTAGGACGTTAAACAATAATAAACAATCGGAAATAGATAATTCATCACTATAGACAAAACAAAATATAATAGTCTGTTTAGCAGCAGTAGGTTTGATATTTTTGTCACCATGCTCATTTGCCTTTGCTTACATTGCAAAGCCAAAGTTCTGAGCCAGAGCGGGAAGTAACCAAGTTTACTAAGTGCTCATGGTCAACTAACTTTGCATGATTGTACGATTATTTATGCTTCAACTAGACATGTTTGTATATTGATGATATACGATAAAAAATGTAAATAAAGATGAAAATTGTTGTTCATTTGAAGAAAACTTCAGAAAAAATGGTTGGTTCACTCTTACATTTTGAGTACCATACACAGCGCATTTTTTTCATTTTTTACAAGAAAAACATACCTGTAACCCCAAATTTGTCATGTAAATGAAAGACAACAATGTGTTTCCTATTCCGTCATATCCAGACCTTTTACAAACAACTGTAAAGTCAAATGAATAGAATAAAAGTTGAGCTTGAGCATTGTGTGAATAGAGAACTTGCGAGTTAGCCCGGATTACTGTTATGATCCAGCATTTACACCCGCCTTTCGATTTGGTTCCTCATGTATACTTCCGGTTTTTATATTTGCTTTTGCAGCGTACTTGGAACATCCTGATGTTCTATCGCATTAACGTTATTTTGTGTAAATAAATCCTAGAGACTCTTAAAACATACCAAAGTGATTTATTTAGTTGAATGCCAAATGTAGCAGGCGAACAGAAATGTGCAGACAGGCTGGGCATCGAACCCAGGACTTCCGAACACCAGCAGAGCGCTATCGGGGCTATCTGTATTAGACCAAAAACGGAAATAAAGTTGAGGAACATTTTTTCACAATCCACGTGACTTGTGTGAATAAATGCAGGATTATAACAGTAATCCGGGATAACTAGAAAGTTCCCGGTTTGGTGACTTCGGCCCCGGATTTCATTTTTTTTCTTCTTTAAACCTGAGAAAAAAAATTATTTTGTCAGTTTAATAATTAATAGTATAAGTATATATATTGAAAAAATGCACAAAACTCACAAAGCATAAAACTTCTAAAACTGCCAAACTGACTTTTCTTATATTGAATATTTTACCATTCGAAAGAAGCAATATCAGGGCCCGGCATATGTAACTACAGAATTACTTAAGTTTACAAATTTTACCCAACTTTGGCTAACCTTGAAATCTGATCGGCTGATCAGGTCCAAGTTGTGAATATTCTCAGATTTGTGTAAATTCTCAAGTTTTATGGTGCCAGGCCCTGATCATTTCAGTTCAAACATATCCCTATACACCGGAAAAACTTTTTGTTTTATGCCACACTCAATGATTTTTAATTATATAGTGACGACCAGTTTTTAGTGGTGGTGGAGATAACCCGGTTTCAATGTAAAAAGGGAAGAGACCACCGGCCTACCGCAAGTAAACTGGCAAACGTTCGTACAAAAATCAGCATAGGTTCCAGCGGGGGTCGAACCTGCAATGACCAGAAGTGATAGACTTTATCGTTCAAAACGTGATGCTCTTCCCACCTTTTAAGTTAAAGGATGCGTTGGTATAACATTGTACCAATAGTATAAAGGCCACGGTGATACAGAGTTAGATGATACCAACGCTACACTAAAGCGGAAAAGCTCCGAAATATGTATAGTCAACGCAAGCTAAAACTTTGATGCTGCTCTTATTTCGATTATATGTCATTGAGTTTGTAAGTTTAATACATGTAACTTTTCACACATTTTGTGATTTTTCGTTTGACAATGATATTCAAATATAGGTCAAGTTCATTTACAACTCTGAATATAACTCAGATAGTATAGATATCTAGACTGCAAAAACTATATAAAAGGGAAACAATTTCTGTTCCACACATTAGATAACAGCAGTCTGCAGCCGAAGTCAAAATGAAATTTACAGCAGTACTTTTAATTCTGGCGGTCACAGTTGCCGGTAAGAAACGTATTGTAATCTTAACGAAGTAAAGTGATATGTGTGGTTAGTGTGGAATTGCTAACAGGAGACACTGACTCCTTCCGGACACCTGGTCCAATCCTGTTTGTGATTCGCAATTATTCTTCACCAATTCTCCGTTGTTATATCTAATTTTCGTATTCTAATGGCTTGGAATTTCGAATATTTTCATTATATGATATCTGAAATGTTTAATATATCACATACTATCTATATATAAATTATATATATTAACGTGTTGTTAGCTTTAATATTTTAAAAATATCTACATCGCGAAATAAAAGTAAATTGGGCTTTCCATCTATCGTACTGTCTTCACGTGGTATTCGATTGCAATCGAATCCTCATTTTATTTTAAAGCTGAAAATGGAGATGCGATTTCATATTTTCAAATATTGTTTTAAAATATATCTTTATTTTTTATACATATTTTTTAATTTTGTCTACTGGCAATATTGTTATAAATTCATAGTCTTCGAATTGTACTGGTACTTAAGTAAAATTTATTTCATTTCTTCTTTTTTCATTTTTTTTAAGACAAAACAAGACTGCAAGTGATGTAAATTATATCAATTATTATTTTGACTTGGTGTAATCGATACAAAATTCATTAGAATGGATTGGATAAAATTACATCAAAATAAGATATCACATAAATTCTAAAATCTTCGAATTGTGTGCTAGTGTGAAAGTAAAATATAATTTTTTTTTCGTAGTTGTTGTCGGCGAGACTTGTACTGAACATCATGAGTGCCATCACACTACATGTTCGGATTCGGGACATACTATACATTGTGTAAATAATGAATGCACATGCACGACAAACACCAATCATGGTATGTACAACGACAATGTATATATAATTTAAACATAATACCAAAGTTATAATGCTCAAGACGATCGTTTCTGTCAATTAGACTTGATCAGTTGAGCTACAATTTTAAATAGTTTTTCTAAAGAGAAAGTGATATCAGACAAGGCCAAATAATATATCTGAACATTTAGCCAAAATCCGTCTAACCACTGTAAAAAGATTACTATCTTAGCTTTAGAATATTTCATGCCGCATAATTTAAAACTTGTTGTATTATTAAATGAAGTAATTAAAACATTAAGTATTATTTCACAAGTTCATGTAAGAAATGATTTGATCTTTTTCAGCATGTGAATTTGAAGGTGACTGTGCAGCAGAGCTATGTACTGGAACAGAACATTGTATAAATAAATTTTGCCACTGTAACCATGGTGCAGCCTCAGGTGGACGTTAATCCATGTAAAACAAAGAAATAAATGCATACTTGTATCAATAAAATTGTTATTTGTTGTCAGCGCTGTTGAATAAAGGTAATTTTGATAATTTGTCATGCTAAATTATTAATGTATTCTAACTGCATCAAACCAAGGCGAGTTTTCCCATATTTTGTAATGTAAAATGGAAATTCAATTTTAAGAAACATTACGGGTCTGTTAAATCAATTTATCAATCAAGACCAATGCTACAAAATAATTTTCAAACAACATTTGTATCTGAAAAAATTAACGTGCTTGTTTCAATATAATTTTGTCGAAATGTTGAGTTACCTGTTGTTGAGTCATCTGTACAAATTGTATCGATGATTTGTTCCTCACTTATTTCAATTGAATTTGACTGTGTACTCGCGGCGGGTGTGACCAGTCAACACGGGATGATTAATCTCCCACGACACTTAATATCACTTCTAGATTTCCAGAGATTCGTGTTTGAACACGCACACACACACACACAGATATATATATATATACACATCCTCCTGAAGATTGTTATAAACATGAAAGCGCTAGAGGAAACCAAAACAGTTCATTGAACAATTTTAATCTACTTCGCCGTGGATAATTTTATGAAATCTATATGACTCTGTACACAGTATTTTAAAGCGGATTTTTATATATATATATATATATATATATATATATATATATATATATATATATATATCTATATATATATATATATATATATAAAATTTGCAGAATAACCATTTACACTTTTGATGCATACAAAATGGTCACAAAGGGCTACCTCTAACAAATCAACATGTTTAAAGTTAAGAAAATTCAAAACATATTCTTGTAATTACATAGAATGAATTTAGAATGATCATTAAAGTTATCATGCTGATTTAATATGTATAGATCGACCAAGATGAAGTGATATAACATCAAAACAATGCTATTTTCCAACAATGAAGTTGTACAGGTAAACATAACATAACATGGCCGAGCGGAGCAACCTTTCGATAATTGTTTGGTCGATTCCACTCAATTTTCGGTTATGACAGGCTTCATGGGAAATGAGATAATTTATCAACTGGATAACCGTCGTATGGTGGCCAGTTTTTAATAGTGGAAAAGAGAACCCGGTTACAATACATCGGCCTTTCGCAAGTAAACTGGCAAACTTTATTATAAAAATCAGCTTAGATTCCTGTCGGACTCGAACCTGCGTTGACATGAAGTAAGAGACTTCATGATTTAAGCGCGATGCTCTAACCAGACGGCCACGGAGGCCCCTGTTTTGTTTGTTAATAAATGACAATCTATCTAACACTTATTATTCATTATTTGGTTTATTTATTGTTATTTTTGTTTATCTATTGTTGTTTAACGTCCCACTCAAGAATCTTTAACTTATATGGAGACGTCACCAAATGCCGGTGAAGGACTTCAAATTTTGGCCTATGCTCGGCACTTACGGCCATTGAGCAGTGAGGGTTCTTTAACGTGCCGACACCTACTGTGACACAAGACCTCGATTTTTGCTGTCTCATCGGAAGAACAGGAAACCAACCTATCGACGGCTGGACTCGAATTCACGATCTCACGATCAAGAGTCGAGCGCGCTACCGACTGAGACAGGCCGGCTTTATTTATTGTTAAGAACAAAAATAAAAAAGGATATGTATAAATGTCTGACACTCTCCATCTTTTTATATAACTTAACCTTACTATACTTATGTACTTACTAAAACCTCTACGCGCCGGTGTGCACATTAATCTGCCATCAGAGACCTCCTGCCCATACCTGTACTTGGCCCCAGCTCCAACCTTCACCTCTTAGTCAAAGGATCTTACCCTTACTGTAACTCAAATCAAATGAGAAAAAAGTTCTCGAATTGTTCGTAGAAATCAAAGCATGTACTGATATCAGTGATAAACAAAAAAGTGTATCCTAAATGCATTCATCACACTGTCTAGTTTGTTTGATCGTTTCAATTTATCGAAATACTTTTCTTACGAGAATATATGTGTCAGCTTAACGGTAAAACTTAATGGGGTCATTATTTCCCTCTGGGATAAGAATAATGAAAGGAAACGACCCTCAATGGGTTTTGTTTTCCTTTCTCCCTACTCGATAGAATACACATACATTTCGAGTATATATAACCACGGTAAATTTGTGGTCGTTAAAAGAAAGACGCTGAAGGTTTCTTAAAAAATAAAGATGATTTTAATTTCTAACTGATGTAGGCGGATTCAGGAAATTCCTAAATCACACCCGTGTTTCCATACAAAGGCCTAAATCCTAACTGCCTAAATACCAATGTACAAAAAATATATAGTACTATGTGATTATCGCGTGTAATTGTTTTTTAATCTCTTGAGCAATTAAACTAAGTATTCTCACCTGTCCACACAGGAAATATTAACTTGTGGTGACAGGTGACACTCATGGTCGCTCTCTATTGAAGATATTAAATGTGTTGTTTCATATATTACAGTCACAATAGATGCTAATGGAATTTCTCACTTTGATATGTAACAATGGAAAAACAATAATATCATGTACACTTATTTGGAATTACTTTTAGATAAAAAGTCCAAATATCACAAAATATAATTTTCAGTCTAAAATGTCAATTTAGCACGGTGATAGTTTCCTCCTCGATCGGGTAAGACGCGTCCTCGCGTCTTAGATATTATCAAAAATATCCTGTGTTGTATCTGATCGGCGGAGCATTCTTGAAACCGTCTATTGATGCGTTGTTGTGGTTGTTGATGGCGCTGTTGTAATCTTGAACGTAATGTCCGAAGTTCTGCGGATAAATTTTGAATCGTAAATTGGTTATTAATTAAATCCTGACTTTGCTTTTCCTTTTCGCATTTTAGACTTGAAATTTCACCTGAAAGTGAAACTGATGTTAATAAATATAGTCCTTTTGATTTTTGTATGTGTTTGTTGAGACCTTTTGCAGTGCAATACAACGTGTCTGTAGATTTTCGGTTTCTCTTATTAGTCCCTGGTTTGATTTTTGGATTCTCTGTGAATATGGCTATTTTCAAATTTCAATTTTTCGTTTTCAATTATAAGCTTACGTAGTTGTTTCTGAATAGTAATTGTCTGTTGTTGAGATGAATTCTATTTGCACACGTTGATAAGGTCTTTACTGTCTAGTCCATAAAACGGAAAATTTTGCATATTTTGTTTCTTTTCAACAAAACTTATCTATCATAGAATATACAATATAAATGCACAAAACAAAGTTTCAATCTCTAGATGGTCTGGGACACGGTAAACAAAATATGGCGAACGTTGGGCAAACTCAGACCTCCAGAAAAATCAGAGATGGGATCAGGTGACATAGAGGAGAAAGCATCCCTTGTTGACCGGTCACACCCGCCATGTGTCCACAGTCAAATTTATTTTTAAAAAGCGAGGAATAAATCCTCGCTCAATCGATATGGACGATTCAACCATTCTAACGGGTAACTCAACCTTTAAGTAAGTGAAACGTAATAATTGCAAATAATGTCATAAAACCGACCATAAGATTTGCGAAATGTTGACACGATTTGTTATTGCTTTGTGAAAACAACTTATCAATAAGTAGTTTGCCTGTGTATACTAAATTATCACATGTTGAACAAAGTCTGGCATATCGGGTAAAAGGGATATGAGTACTTGGATTATGAATGTTGACTATAGAAAACCCGAAATAATCACTTTTTTCGTATGAATTCTGTCCATTTTTATAATAATATAAACATTACAAAGTATAAACTTTTAGGATGTTCAGGATACATATTCAAATCTGGTGGACATTGGACAAACACGGACGTTCAACGGAAATCCAGAGCTAAGATCAGATGCCATGGAGGAGTAAGCATCCCAGTTGACCATTCTCACCCACTGCGAGTCCACAGTCAAACTGAAACGAAATAGGTGAGGAAGAAATCCTTGTCACGGTTGGTACAGACGACTCATCAACCGCTATCAAACAGGTAACTCAACATTTCATTTAGTGAAACAGAGTAATTACAAAAAAAAAGAATATTAAACAGACAGTAAAATTTGCGGAACGTTGACATCAATACCACTATGCCAATAACTTGTCAATGTGTAGATTACCTCTGTATATGAAATGTTTATATATTGAACATGCACTGGCATATCGGATTATGTATGAGATATAAACACCATAAGTATGTGATTGAGGGATATTACTACTTAAATGTGGGGCATTTACGATGGGGGAAAACGAAGTCGTTGCGTTTGTCGTATACCCTGGTTGTTATATTCCTGTATGTACCTATAGTAAGTAGACTGTCAAAGTAGGACGCCTGTGTGCTTGATTCTGTTTGGGTCTTTAATTTCTAGTTGGTTGGGATGAATCGCATTGACATGTATCAAAATTGTCATTTTTAATTAACAAAACGTCGTAGATATCTCTAAATATCAAATTAAAGGACACTGCTAACTTTTTTCTTCTTTTGATGCAGAAGCTCTAAATGAAGTTTGAATAAAGGAACCGGTCAGCCAATAAAGGGACACAATTGGTCCCCATTGTTGAAAGACCTGTACTCCAAACATTACAAATATATTGTATATAGGAAATTCCAGAATCTTTTTTTCAACTTCAGTTTATTTCTGTGTAGAATCAGAGTGGTGATGGACAAAATGAATATCATGACAACCAATGACTAAATATTTAAACTTTCGGGTACCACTTTTTGTGAAAAACAGTTATCGATGATGCCAAAGAGTATCTCTTTTTGTTTTTTATGTGGAATACTTATGTAAAGAGTAGAAATGTCCTATGTTTCGATACTATCACGTCTAATTTACAAAGGTATTACTGAAGTTTTTCCTTAATGACTTTCAAGCGAGGTAAGTCTCCAGGTGATATGGAATTAACTATACATATAGCGCATTTAATCTTTCCAGCTTGGCAATCACAGTGGGTGACTTAACACGAAAAATTGGTGTTTAAAGATATTTATCAATAGTAATAAGTCAACAATGGGTTACCTTTTGACATTTTCATTTCGCAAAACCTTTCAAGCTTGGTTACTTTATATTACTAAGGAGAGATTACCACCACTCGAACATTTCCACATGCGCGGGAAGTGATCTTACGTACGTGACGTCACCACAGTTGACAACAAATAAGAATTTTAATGAAACAAGTATTTTTTTTATTTCATTTTGTACATAAATTAACGTCCAACTGCTGTAGGTGTTCCGTGGTTACAGTGGCAATGACCATCGATACAATGTTCTGATCCGTGACATAATTCTACTGTACAGACAGCATCACTGGAACAAGCTGAAAAAATCAAATCATTTCTTACATGGATTTGTATAATCGCAAAAGGATAATGTTTTAATTAATTCCTTTTATGATATAACAACTCTTTATTTACACATCAATTCGCGCCAGATAATATACACAAATAGAAGTTCTCGCTGTACATACCAATATTTGTGTTGGATGTGCATGTGCACACACCATTTACACAATGTTTACTGTGTGTTGAATCCGTACATGATATTGTATCGCAATGGGGGTGCTCAGTACAACTCTGACTGACAACAACTACGGAAAGAAAGGTATGGAATACATTTTATTTCAGCAATAGCACAATTCACCGATTTCAGAATTTACGTGTGTATGATATCTTATTCTGATGAAATGTTATCCACTCCTATAATAAAATGATAGATTGATTCATATGTCTTTAACATTTTTCCATTGTTCAGGATATGCAATATATCAAGGTATACAGTTATTATATTTATGAAAACAACCATTTTAAATCTGAAATCACATGGAATTGGAACTTCTCTATCGACTTATGGTGGCCGAGTGGTTGGATCGTCACACTCTAAATAATAAAATCCTCCACTTCCTGTCAGCGCAGGTTCGAGTCCCGTTGGAACCTAAGTTGATTTTTGTGAGAAAGTTTGCCATTTTACTTGCAGAATGCGGGTGGTGTCTTCCCGGGTACATTGTAACCGGGTTTTCTCCTCCATTATTAAAAACTGGCCGCCATATAACTGAAAAATTGTTGAGTGTGGCGTAAAATACCATTCAAAAATTTTAAAAATCAACTTATGAAACAAATGAGAGTACGACTGCAATTAACACGATAATTATTCTCCTTCTTTTAAACTCTGTAACTAAAGGTCGTTTGGTTCTCGGTTACCATTCATGCCTCGAAGTCACGATGTTTCGAATTTGTCTAAGTGGTCCCTAGAACTTCGACTTATAGAAGTTTCACTGTACTTTTATTTTGTGATATACATGCTAAATGTTAAAGCTTTAAATAGAATTACTATGTATCATTTGGTAGGAGGGGCTTATCTGAAAAAAGGCACAGCTTTAAAGTCACATTTTTGCCTTTTACTCCTGTACATTTTGATAAGGGATGCATTTAAATAAATAAAAAAACAACAACGAAGCAATACAGTAAACATTTCAGTTTATGGAAAACTCCTATGATAAAAAGGGGTAAATAAAATATCGTGCAATTTCATTTAAAACTGTGAAAGAATTCCTTTATGTTCAAATCTCCAAAATATTATCTTTGGTAATCAATTCAAGTTAAAGTTAAGTTTTTCTGTATTTAAAAAGAAATTAGTACCACATGTGTAAGCATATCTTATAAACATGATACCAAAGTTTTAGTTAAGATGTTGTAATTCAGATTTAAAAGATATGAAAATGGATACCAAAATGGGATAGCTGGTGACATCCCTAAGATAAAAAAACCAAAATATAATAATTGCAATGAATAATGGCTCTGGTTCAATAACATAGAACTTCGCCACTGCAAATCTATATGCATTGTATATATTGAATTAAATCACTTCGTTATTGCGAGATTCACGATACCCAGAAAAGCTTGGAATATTGTAAACATAATACCAAAGTTATAATGCTCAAATCGATCGTTTCTGTCAATTAAACTTCATCAGTTCAGCTCCGATTTAAACTAGATTTTCTAGAGGGAAAGTGATATCAAACAAGGCCCAATAATAAATCTAAATGCATAACCAACTCCGTCTAAGAATAACCACTGTAAAAATGACTATCTTAGCTTTTGAAGAATTTAGAATTGAAATGGTGTTATCAGTGCGAAATATAAATTGTGCATCAATAAAAGCAAGCCAAACTGATAAATAATCGATGCAATTTAAAACACCCGTAATTGTTTTTATAATAATAATATTCATATCTTAGATATTTCTAAAACAATGCATTATTGTGTTTTGTTAAAATTAAAAAATAGATTTTCTTACCGGCAACTACGACCGCCAGAAATACAAATGCTACTTTCATCTTGAATGTATATTGTCGAATGCCGATGACTTTTTTCTTGGAATGTAAGGATAAGCAAGTGTATCCCTTTATATACTTTTCAAAATCAAGATATCCACATTATCAGATATGCTTACAGCTATCTTCTAATTTGACCTGTATTGAATATTCATGAGTAAGCAAGAAGTCACGCAGTGAATGACTGAATTTCCTGTCCATCGGCATTTCAGGCTTCGTTTAAACAAGGTCAATTTAGTACTGATTCACACAACATCATTCGTGCATTTCGTTGCGAAATATTTTTGCAAATGGTAACTGGTTGAAGACTGATTTCCAAACCAATTGTCTGATGCCTGAGCAAGTATGAAGATTTTCAAACTTTAAAAAGTCACCAATGTATAAATCGGCCGGAGGCAGTATACAACGGATGTATCAGCGGAGTTAGCATCCCTGTTGCTTAAATAAAAAAAAACAATAAATACTCGTCAGAATCGACATTGACGAGTCGAACAGGTGACTCAGCAATTCAGTCAGTGAAATATAATAATTTCAAACAATGTCATTAAATCGACCATAAAATTTACTGAATATTCTTGTTAGACGATTCCTCATTTTCTTGTGATAGGTGGTACGTTCTCTCTCTCTCTCTCTCTCTCTCTCTCTCTCTCTCTCTCTCTCTCTCTCTCTCTCTCTCTCTCTCTCTCTCTCTCTCTCTCTCTAGAGAGAGAGAGAGAGAGAGAGAGAGAGAGAGAGAGAGATATTGTGTATTTTAGAATGATTAAACTTTACTTTTCTGTAGTGTTTTGATTTTTTGCGAAGTAAATTTTTATTTTTTGAAATATGAAATGATAACAGTGGAAAGATATTATACCGTAAGGTTGTGTCGGTAAAAACCATAAATAATATTTCCACGGGAATGTAGCCAAACCATGTACTCCCGTAAATTTTCTTTATACTGGTATTGTATTAATCAGTGTATGACTTTCCAACATTTAGTTTTAGTGTGAATTATTTTGTTTGTTAAATGAATTAATAGTAAAGTATAATTTTGATATTCACACACACACACACACACACACACACACACACACACACACACACACACACACACACACACACACAGAGAGAGATATATGCATTGCCATGTGGTACGCGTTAATCACAAGCAATGTTTGCTTGTACATATAGTCTGAAACATTATTTGTACCCAACGCTCTGAGAGAGAGAGAGAGAGAGAGAGAGAGAGAGAGAGAGAGAGAGAGAGAGAGAGAGAGAGAGAGAGAGAGAGAGAGAGAGAGAAAAGATTGTGGATTTTAGAATGATTAAACTCTGTTTAATACATTCCGGGAACTAACCGTCGACAGAAATAAGCTCTTGATTACGTAAGTAAAAGTGAGAAAAATCAAAATATTTGTTCGGTAAATACAGCTAATGCCTTTTTGATATATTAAATTGATAAGGACTATACAAATAGTAAGGTTGAATTAATCAATTGCCAAACTAGGTCTCTCAAGCAAATTTTACAAAATATATTTGAATATAAGAAATGCCTGTGTATATCTAACTTTTGTTATTATATATCAATCTAAGTAGTATAAAAAAACATCTTTAAACAAACACAGCTAATGCCCCTTTAAGCATATTTATCATATGTTTATACAAGATATGACTACATTTGTATATGCTATACTGTCACGCCCAATACATTAATTATTCTCGTAATGCACCCCCATGCATTAATTATTCTCGTGATGTACACCCGTACCCCTGTTCGGAACTTATCTATTTATATTACGATCAATGAAGAGAAAAAAGAGTGTAATTCGTTTCCAATACATTTCATCGTCTGCTCGTTCGGTGTCATCCAAAATCATGAAAATGAACATGGTGAAAGGATTCTCAATTTTTTTGTCGGCCAAAATATTGGAATTAGAAAGTATGTTGTATCTTGTTGTGTGTTACAGTTTGTCATTAAGACACACGATAAAAGTTTATATTATGACTATTTTGATATTATACTCCTTCTCAGCCCGAGGTTACCAATATTAGCCTGAGGGCCGAAGACCCGAGGCCGATATCCGGACCGAGGGCTGAGAAGGAGTATGGTACCCAAATGGTCATATAATAATTTCTATATAGATGTCCATCTGCGAATATTGGCTGAAGTAGTGAATATTGCAAAATGTTTCTCGTCTAAGATGATACATCAGAACCAAGCATACATGCTTCATACTTAGACATTTTACTTACTATAGACACAGACGGGAACTTATCTATACGACAAACGCGACGACTTCGGCTTTCCTATCGTAAATTTTCCACATTTAATTAGTAATATCTCACAGTCACCCGCATATGGATATGCCAGGGCGTGTTCAACATATGAACATTTCATATACAGATGACAAATATACTCACTGATAAATTATTGACACAGGGATATCGAAAACCGCGTTTGATGTCAACGTTCCGCAGATATAACGGTCGGTATAATAGTCTTGTTTCTGTGTTGATTTGTTTTGTTGTTTCTTTTTCCTTTTTGTTGTTGTTGTTGCTAATGCTGTTGTTGTTGTTTCTTTTTGCTTGTTGTTGATCTTCTTCTTCTTCTTCTTCTTCTTCTTCTTCTTCTTCTTCTTCTTCTTCTATTTGGACGGGACTGTAGACTAACATTTAGCCGTGATGACGTATATTCAGTTCTATACTGGGATTTAAATCACTAATGTTTATTTTATGATGTTTTAAATGAATTTATACTTTAAAAAATGATAGAAGAACTATTTGTGAAACTCTATTCTATTAAATCAATTAGGTAAAAGAAATATCTTGTTAAATGTTGATCAGCTATATGATATATGTGTGTGCATGTAACCACATTAAATGTAAAAACAAACGTATGTGTGTGTGAGTGAATGTAAACTATGTTTAGTTATGTGCTATATATGTAAATATGTCTGAAAACCAAATAAAAAAATCACAAAATGTTTCATTACTACTTTTGAAATATTCTGATTATGTTGTATACAAGTTTAACACACCAAGCTGCATGTGTGTGTATACATGTGTCTCTGTGTGTGTCTGTTTGTCTGTGTGTGACGATATGTGTGTGTCTGTGTCAGTGTGTGCGCCTCTCTCTCTCTCTCAGAGCGTTGGGTACAAATAATGTTTCAGACTATATGTACAAGCAAACATTGCTTGTGTTTAACTCGTACCACATGGCAATGCATATATCTGTCTGTGTGTGTGTGTGTGTGTGTGTGTGTGTGTGTGTGTGTGTGTGTGTGTGTGTGTGTGTGTGTGAATATCAAAATTATACTTTACTATTAATTCATTTAACAAACAAAATAATTCACACTAAAACTAAATGTTGGAAAGTCATACACTGATAAATACAATACCAGTATAAAGAAAATTTACGGGAGTACATGGTTTGGCTACATTCCCGTGGAAATATCATTTATGGTTTTTACCGACACAACCTAACGGCATAATATCTTTCCACTGTTATCATTTCATATTTTCAAAAAATAAAATTTACTTCGCAAAAAATCAAAACACTACAGAAAAGTAAAGTATCAAATGATTTTTTATGTAATGGGGACCAACCTCATCGTGTGCCTAAGTTTTCCATTTGCTCATAGAAATCATTAAATCTACTTTCTTGCTTTTCAAACGTACGAAAGAAATGTTACTTACCATGAAATCGACGTTCAGATAGATAAACGATGTTTCATCGATCAATAATGATTTCACACTTACTGAAAAGCTTTACGGAGACGTCACCAAATGCCGGTGAAGGGCTTCAAATTTTGGCCTATGCTCGGCACTTACGGCCATCGAACAGTGATGGTTCTTTAACGTGCCGACACCTACTGTGACACGTGACCTCGGTTTTTAGTGTCTAGTCCGAGGGACAGGAAACCAATCTGGACTCGAACTGATGACCAAGAATCGAGCGCGCTACCGACTGAGCCAGACCGGCCCACGTGGTCACGAGGCCAGTGCTATATACCATATACATGTATACATCTCTCTAACCATTTCACCCCTGAATATCTGAGTGGTATGCTCTTTTCTATTGATAAGGACCAATCTGTTATAGTTTGTAGGGTTGAAAGGGTTAATAGCCTTTGATCTTTTGTGTACAGCACGCCTTTATGATAGCTGTTTCCATCGTTGAACTTGCAGGGGTCCATCTTTGTCAAATATTCCTTTCTTTGGTGCATTTCCCGTTTAATAAATTGCAAGTCGTTCTCCGCATCATTCTTTTCAATAAAAATTACCCGTAGACTCCTTAATAAACTTGTGATTTCCAGATGAAATACAATCGTTAACTTGCTACCAATATTGTTACCATTACAACAATCACTTTATCTTGTCAACACCAAGATGATTTGTTGTAATATGAATGCTAATCATCTTTTCTGTCTAATAGCAACTTATTAATTACCCCTCCCCCTCCCCGTTTACTTAGCGTGTTTTCTGTCCAGGCTATAATCTCCAAGATTTAAAGTACAGAAATACTTAGGGTTGTATCGGTCCGGGTTATTATATCCGTTATTTGAGGTCCAGATACACTATGTGTATTTATCAGTCCATGCTGTAAAATCCTTGATTCAAGGCTTAGATACATTTAAATGATTTATCAGTTACTACTAAGTCATTTTCATATGGATATCGAGAATTGCGTTTGATGTTGCTCGTTTTACGGTCGATATAACAGTCTTGTTTGAAATAACTCTATTCCACTAAATGAAATGTTGAATTACCTGTTTGATAGCGGTTGTTTAGTCGTCGGAACAAATTGTGACGAGGATTTATCCTTCACATATTTCATTTGAATTTGACTGTGGAATCGCGTCGGGTGGGACCGTTCAACAGAGGATGCTTATTCCTCCGTTGCACCTGATCCCACCTCTGGATTTTAAGAGGTCCGTGTATGTCTAATGTTCACTGGACATTTGTTTTCTGTACATCCTAAAAATTAAAATACTTTGGTATCCGTTATGTTTACGAGATGACGTACGTCACTCTTGTTTAGTAATGGAATCAAAACCAAGATGGCTGATAACCAAACGACGACAATTTCAATTTATTAGTTTTCTTCTATATAGTGAATACTACATTTATCACTTATCAAAGCAATAACAGAACTTTAATCCAATTAAATTTTATGCCCGTATATACCCATGTTAAACTCCAAACTCTGGTTGAAAATTTGTGATCCTTGATTTGTTTACTTTTATTCCAGATTAGATTCTAGAACGTGCTATAATAGATTTAACAGGCATTACCCTATCAAAGCTGTATCATCCGTCACCTCGTTTCAGTACTTTGATTTGAGGTTTCCAAACCCCCTATAAATATATATATATATATAGTCCAAACTATTCTAGACTTTAACTCATCAACCCCTGAAAAACAATGAACTCTTCTGTAAGTCAACGATTTAGACTGGTCCAAATGAGTCTTTAAGGTTGAATGAGTTAAACACTGATTCACTATCTCGAGAAAATTTGTGTAAAGAGCGACATTATGTACTACGGAAGCGTATTGCTGCCATGTGTAATAATAATTATCTCCAAATTTCGAGTTATTACGGAAATGTTTATCTTCCACTGTACATAATCTCTAACATTTCTTGATATTTATCTTTACATATTGGAATAAATGTTTAGCTAGCGATAGCTGTAATTCTGTACAATAGGGCCTTACCGTCTTACGGACGTGTGTGCGTGTTTCTTTTTGTGCAATGTTTTCATAATTTTGATAATAAAAAAAACCCATGAAATTAGATTAATTTAACTCACGATCAAGAGTCGAGAGCACTAGCGACTGAGTCAGCCGGCTCTTGAAGTGTTAATATTCATTTCACTAACAGAGATGATAAACCTGCGAGACCATTTTCTTTTAATCTGTAGTCAGCTGGTTATGAAATTCATTCTATGTAATTGGCTTTGCGGTAGGAGGTTTTTCATATGATGTAACAGTTAAACAGCTGTGTGAGACGAGAAGTAGTTCCCCTTTTCTGTCCGGAAATACTGAATGGAATTAAGGGTTTATTTTCTTATTTTCATATCATTTTGAAAGAAACTGGTGATATGGAAAATTTTTAATAAGTGTCAGATTTGTTTTCAAGTTATTTTAGAATATTCGACAGGGGATGCTTACTCCTCCATGGCACCTGATCCCACCTCTTAGTTTCCAGAGGTCCGTGTTTGTCCATTTTTACCGGATTTGTATCTATGTCCTGGACATTCTATTGATTTATGATTTGGTATCTGAGGTTTTTATACTTGTTAACCGGAAGGTTAAATGTGTCAGAAGAGAATTGAAATTGCAAATGGCTGCGCCGATGAGTATGCTGAATAATGTATTTACAACGAATTTGCGTTTGAATTCTGATATATTATTAATGGGATATACTATAGAAAGATTTAGTGTGACTTACAAGAAGTGAGACAGATAATATTAATTTATGACAACTGAAAGTAGCAATTTTATTTGACATTTTTTACCAAGCAGCTGGGAACCACGATGACCGATTGGTACGTAACCTAAGTGAGTAGGCCCATTTCACACGATGCGGGTGACGAATTGTTTCTGATAGGAATATCCAGTGAAGGCAAACAAATCGACTTGTTTATCAAGAGATGCTTGACAAAGTTGCACTAGGCCTTACTTTCTTTCTTTCTGTTGTAACTATGAAGCAAGACGGTGGTCTGTGGTTCTGGTCATAACATGACCTAGATATATCACGATATGGGCCTGTAGGCTGTACAATGTGCTACAGATGTAGTCTCGTGTTTCCGATTTCTTTCTGTGATTTTTATTTGTTTTTATGGTAGGCCTAATGTATGGCTTTTAAGATTAAATATATAAGAAATAAACATGTGATATTCTATTCTTTATTGATTCGTTCATGTATTCTTACGCTGAAGTGGTTAATATTCGGGGCACGCGACTGTATTTACCGGAATATGCAATATATCGCTCTATATACTTGCAATGAAGGGAATTGGAGTCTGTATGTAAATTTATATACAACAATGGGAAGGCTTACAATTGAATTATGTAGATATATTAAATTATATCTATTGTTTCATTGGTGTTTCACATCACACTCAATAATTGTTCAATTGTATGGTGATGGCCAGTTTTTAATGTTGTAGTGGAGACCTTGGTTACCCGATGTACCCGAGAGGAGAGAACAATGGTTACTCTGTACCTGGGAGAACACCACCAGTCTTCCACAAGTAAATTGTCAAACATTCTCACAAAATCAGCTTAATTTCCAAAGTGCTGGAACCTCAGCTGACAAGAGGTGAGAAACTTATGCTAGCGTGATTTTGCCCTTGCATTATTAACAATACCCAAGTTATACACATAGAGAGATGGTCGGAACAAATGCTCAAGATCATCATTTCTGTCAATATACATACCAAATACATGTATATTACAGGATATGTTTTGCTGACCTAGTGTTATTTTATGTTACACTCGATACACTATTTCTAAAAAATAAATAAAACGTGATCGTGTCAGGAGGGAGCAAAAAGTAAAAAAACATCCTATGGAAATAAACCCGTATACAGTAGAGCTTTGAAATAAGAAAAAGAACTTTGGTCATTTGATAACCTTCTCTATCTGAAAACTCAAAACCCCCAAAAAACTATTTTTGTGATAATTTGTTTCGTATTTAAAGTGGCATTAGCCATGTTTTTTTTCATTTATTTTTGTTTTGTTTTTACTACTTAGATTGGTATACAATAACAAAAAAGAGATATACACAGGTATAACAATTCTTTAATTCTGTTTTGTGAAAATTGCTTGAGAAACTCAGTTAGGCAATTATTCACTTGCAATTGATTAATACAACCTCACTAATTGTATATGTATACTAAACTGGACCTGACCTTATTTTCACAAAATATACAAGATTTTTTATGCCTGTGTATAGCTCTTCTTTGTTATTGTACATCAAGAAGAACTTGTGAAAGACTTTCAAAGTAGAAAAAATCGAAATAAGTATTGTTGGTAAACTCAGTTAATGCCCCTTTAAATTCACTGGTCTTTATTGCACATTATTGCTGGTACGGAGCGTTTTTATTGAAAAACTAATTCCACAGAAATATATGTGTTGGTATATATTTTATTTCTTAGATTTTCCTCCTGTTTTCAATTCATTTTGAAGTGTTTTTATTTGTCCTTTTAACTCATCAAGTTTATCTATATCCTTTAGGGAAAACTCAGCAGACCCTCTTTCTAATGGTTTTGGCTAAAATAGAAAACAAAATTAAAAATTGAAACAAAAGTTGCATATGCTTGCAAAATTATGGTATATCTTAGTCTTATAATATTTGTATCAGTTCCTTAAGTCATTGACCCCTGTAGCCATATTTGAACTCTTCCTTTTTTATAGAATGGTAAGGTCCACTCTCAGAATTCAGGAGTGTATAATTTAGAGTCTAAATTTCAAAATGATTTTACATTCATTTTAGCTTGTTCACCTCTGAATTTTGACATTAGACCATACAGTTTATTAATTTGGATATGTCTAAATTTGACCACAGGGGTTTGAAGAGTTAAATTCTGATTTACGTATATGAGAAATATTAATCTTCACAAATAGTCTGGTACGACTCATGGTCATCAGAGCCTAAGTCCACAAAACGCAGCAATTGCTCACATTCAATTGTCCTTTTCCATGATTTTGATATGCAGACATACAAACTTTTGTGATAAAAATGCTGAAATTAGGCATTTTTGTATATATCTATTGTATACAAATTATAAGGAAAGTGAATTGTTCATTTTTTATAGGAAAACATACTTTACATGACCTTTTCATACGAATAAAACCATAATTAATGTTATCTCTCGTCTATCACATCAAAAAGTTTTACAAAAAAACTTTATAGTCAAAAGTCATAAAATAACAAGAAACTGCTAAAGGTGGTATTGCCAAATGTGCAGCATTGTATTTAAAAAATGAAGGTTAAAGGTCAAAGTCAGTGAATGTTATCATTTTCTATCATCATGTGAAGTTACAACGTGATACTGATAACAGTTTTCCCATATCAAAGCACACAGACTGACACTCAATGCCATTTCACAGAACAATATTAGCTTAGCATTCCGGCCAAAACTTGAGCTTGAGTATTTACTCATATGGGCGACTCCAGGTCTGATACTCCTCTTCCATATATGCTAGAAGCCAAATAAACTTTTACAGAGAGAGAAAATTTTAAGAGTATCTTCCTTTAAAATGACAAGCACTAATGTATCAATATTTCACAGAAAGGATTATATCTATCAGAATACAATATAGGACAATACCTTTCATCCAAAAACTATTCAGAGATGATTCCAATAAAATTCAATGTCCTCCAAAGGGAAGTATTGTTATGGGAAAAAACAGTAAATACACTCTATATTCACAAATTTTAATTTTGCAATGAAGGTTTTAATTATGCAGCCTTGATGCCACGTAACTCATATAGATAATGTCGTCTTTCAATTGATAAAAGCCAAGAGGCCGAAAATTTGTGAATATATAGTGTCTTTTGTGTTTTTTTTTTTTTTTGCATAATCAAAGATGGACGCTAGATCATTTTTTAATGAAAGTAAATTTTGAAAATTTATATAAATTTTTAGGATTATGATATAATTAAATTGTAATCAATAAAATTAAATTTTAATTGTTGTATGACACATAAATAGTTAAAATATTTATTTGAATACCAGTCTGATTTTGATTATTTCAACTGACTATACCTGTGATGAGTCTGGTTTCCAGCCAATAAAATTTAAGATTTGATATGTGGCAGTTATGCCGTCCTCATTCCCATACATTTCTGCAACGAAATTAAATAAGCTATTAATGGACAAAATATTTCAAAGATAGTATTTGATATAATAACTTTGACTGAAATTAAATCTAAGTTATCAAAGAAATTAAATTAACAAACATTCTGAGAGTAGTGAACGAATCAACATATGACTTCCACCAGTGAAAGCATCATTAAAGGTGCATTAGCTTTGTACCCCAAAATTAACTTCAGTTTTTTTCCTACTTTTATAACTTGTACTTGATGTACAATATACAATTATGGCCCTCTGTGTCGGGATACATCCCGAATTGTATCCCTGGGAAGGGTTATTTTCCCAAGGACGAAGCCCGAGGGAAATCTTTTCACTCTATCTCGGCATTACCCGAAAAATGGATGCGCTCCGTGGTCGGGTTCAGTGTACAGTGCATTCGATTTACATGCACGCGAAATTTGCCTGCAAGGGGTTATTTCCTTAGTACTATTTCCCGTTGTCAATGGCAGCGAAGGTATTATTCCACGGTCACGTGATTACCTAGGGTTATTTCCCTTGGAGGTGAAGTTTCAGTGACATATCCTTTTTATCTTTTGTCATGTGACTGCTTTTAATCCAATCATGAATAATTTAACAAACATGAGGTATGATAATAACAAATTAGAGTTAAACACATGCATAAAGAATCTTATATTTTTATATATATATTATTAAAATAAGGTCAGGTTCTAATATACAAATAGTAAGGGTGAGGGAATCAATTGCAATTGAAAAAATGCCAAACCTGGGCTTCTCAAGCAATATTCACAAAACATATAGGAATTTAAGAATTTTTATGCCTTTGTATGTCTCTTTTTTGTTATTGTATATCAAATCTGAAATGAAAGCAAAATTTTCAAGCTAAATAATTGTAGCACGCACTTACATGCTTTCATGGGACTTTGGAGATTAAGAGTGAATTTAAAACAGTGTGAATATATTTTCTGACATAAAAAGGCCCCAATAACCTTGTATTCAATATATATATATATATATATATATACAGTGAATCCGCTTTACAACGACATTCATTATAACGGAATATTCGGTATCCGACAAGAATTGCTCAGGAACAAACGTACATGTACATAAAAAGTACTCATTACAACGGAATATTCGGTATCCCACTCCGACATCAGATTTCGGGACCAAATGTACATAACTCAATGTAAATAAACTCTTTACAACGGCATAACATCGCAGTACATCCCACCCGCTAATCCGGCTATTGTTTTCAGTCTTGATTTTCTTCACGGTTGAGATCACAGGTAAAAATAATTGTGTCAATAAAACAATTACACCGTCAATTGTTCTTAATCTGCACTGATAGGTGATGGCCTAGGTGTCAACGATTAGCGCTTGAATCATCCCTACCTGTAGAGTAGGCAGTAGGTTTCGTTAGAACCCAAGCAACAGGAAGAGAAATACAAACTGTGTACAAATTAAACAAAAAAAGATAAATAAATAAATAAATAAATAAACATATTGTTGACAAGTTCCGTTACGCTACATGCCCGTGCCGATGTGGTTACAATAGCAGATCTTTAAAATACTTCAATACTTAAGTTAATCGTAGACATTTTAGTAAAACTTTATTTGTGAACCGCAATCGGTGAGCTTTTTATTTAAAAAAATAATGAATCTACTCGGAATCAGGAGATATACTATTACATTCAGGCATTTCGGGCATTTTTTAGTACATGATCTGTGCATTTCACGACAGCACCAATTTACGATATGCGGCCGAAAAAATAATTGTGCATTGATGTTTACAATATTAACATGATTAAATATGAATAGTAAATGGTTGAAAATAGTATGAAATAAAACAATGATATTTGTTGTTGTAAGTTTATCTATTTACATGTACATATATGCGTAAATGATACTCAAGGGAGCTAACTATGATATGCCCACAACATCAAATTCATTACAGTGACAAATTCGATATAACGTCATTCCTACGTGGGAACAAACACGGTCGTTGTAAAGAGGGTTCACTGTATATATATATATATATATATATATATATATATATATATATATATGTGTGTGTGTGTGTGTGTGTGTGTGTGTGTGAGTTATTCATTTCAGTTTTTTTTATTTTCATTTATTCATTTTAGGTGTAATCATTATTTTGAAACTTTGTATAAAGGTTGTTAAAAGATTCCTAAATATACCTTTGTATTTCTGATCTGCTAACTCTAATGTTTTTCTGTGCAGCATGGCCTTTCTCTTAAAAGCACAATTGTTCTCACCCATACCTGTAAAAGACCAAAAAAATATAGTTATCACTTGTTAAGATAACTGAATATCCGTTTCTGTAGCATGCTGGTAGAAAAAATATAATTTCTCACCTGCTTCCAGCGCATTCTCAAATACATTATGTCACAAGAAAGCAAATGTTTAGTTTTACACTTGTATGCGTCCTCCATGGCACCTGATCCTACCTCTTGGTTTCCAGAGGTCCGTGTTTGTCCATTTTTACCGTATTTGTGTCTGTGTCCTGGACATCTTATTGATTTATACTTTGGTATCTGAGATTTTTATATACATGACTTTGCAGGAATAAATGAAATATTAACAAAAGAAGAATGCTGTCAAAATTAGGACCCTGACGAATTTAGGACCCTCGGCAATATAAAAAAAAGTTACAGTTTTACATGCATTCAGACAGCACTGACAAATCATTACATGTCCCCTACCTGTGAAACCATAATTACGTGAATGTTGAACAATTTCAAAACATTAAACAAAACAAAACATAACTACATGAACCGATGAATATATGGAAGGAAAGTAACCAAACCTACAGTCAGTCCTACCCTATTTCACTGGGGACTGAAAAGATAGGAACTTAAGCAGAGACACCACAAAGATGTAAAGAGACTTACCTTTCAAATCATACATTAACTCCATAATACCAGGATAGGTAATGGGTAGCTCATCAACATCCTAAAATGTATGACAATGGAGAGCGAATGAATATATAATATGTCACTGATCAGCTGGATGTTCTGTTAACATATGACATTAAATATTAATTGTAAGTAATATAATTATAATTAATATTCTTAACATGCACTTACTAGAGTCAGCATGGTAAAACCTGCTCTGTTCAACAGATTCCCAAGGTCATTTGTGTCTGTAAATGGTGAAACATGTGGACCAAATCCCTGTAAGGAATCAAAACATTACTTGATTTTTTTTTGGTTAAGGCACCAGTCGTGATGGTGTGAATTAGTTAACAAATTAATGTCCTAAATATGACCAATTTTACTTACTCCTCTTTTGAAATATGATCACTGTTTCTTTTAGTAAATATGAGCTTCAATTTTGTTCAGTGCTGTAAATATTTCAACAGATTCCCGCTACTTGTTAAAACCTATCATGATAAAATAGTGTGTTCCTAAAGTGGATTAAAAGATCCACTCTGAAATATTCTCATCACTTAGATATTATCATGGTATAATGAAAATATTTTTTTCCTTTGATTGTAAGAAAAAATGTACTGTTAATAAGACAAGAAACATTTCTTGTTAAAATAAAACTTTTTAAAATATATATTTTGTAAACACTGGAAATAAAATTTATTCAAAACATCCCGATATTGTATCATTAGACTACAACAGTCCATAGGATTTAGTGTTTTTTGGAGTATTCAACTAAATGTAAAATCTGGTCTTATATTACCAAAAGAAGAAATATTCTAGGAGAAGTATGGGCCCGAGACCATAAACAAGGAAAATTCTGAGACAAATTTTATTCTCAAAAGTTAAGAATTTACTCATCTAAGTAAAAAGTGAAAACTCGCGGACCATAAAATGACTTTAAAATTGTCTCAACTGAGAAAAGATTGTCAAGGGGCAGTGTATATCTCGTCCAGGACATGTCCCAATTAATGTCCCGATTCACTTAACTTCGATGTTTGAACATTGTTCTTACCATAACCTATGATTAATTATTTAATAACCAACCAAGAGGTATAAAACAAAAAAAATCAAATGCAAAACAATAAAAAATCAAATTGGCAGCACGTTCTGTGGCATAAAAGGGGGAATAGATATATACCTTTTTAAAAACATAAAAAAAAGTCTTGTAAAATGTCAATACATGACCGATGTCAGTAATTTACACATATACTATGTATTATGTATATAATAAACGATATTCAAGATACAAGTAAATTAGTATAAGTTCATTAGATAGGATAAATGACTCAGAACATACACTGGGGCACATATACCGGACTAAATTTATACTGTCCCTATTGTGAATGTAAACAAACATCGTATGGCCAAAACAAGTCAACAGAGAAAGAAGTGTTGGTCTCCTAAACCTATTTCACTCAAATAAAATGTTGTTTTCGAAAGCCAAAGGATTAACTATGTCCTGAAATACTCTAGGGCGACAATGACAATGGCAATTTGCATTTATTTATCCCAAGGCAAACACAGGGGGCAACCGCTGTTAAGATTTAATTAATTCAGCTACATGCCGTACTTAAGCATCTTATCACTTGAGAAAGAAATTTGTTTTTGAATTTCTTTATGGTCCACAACTTTACCCAAGTTGAGAAAATTCTCAAGATTTTAGTAAAATCTTGAAGTTTATTAAAAAATTTGTCTGAGAATAGTTTTATGGCCCTGGGCCCTGGTTAATTAGTGTGAACATTTGAGAAATAACTCTTTTTGGAGATCTGGAGAAAAGCACTACAGTCTAGACTTTCTTAATTGTCTGGTGTATTCAAAGACTTTCTCTGATGTGAACCAATATCATTTCCAATAAAACTGGAATTATGTGGACTAGCAAGAGATTCCATATCTTACCTACATCTTACCTACACAAGTGACCAAGATCATACGGCCCCTAATTATGGTGACAGAACAGGGATCTTTGATGCAAATTTGTGTGAAATTGAGGAAATAGTTTGAGCACATGTAAATATAAATGTCTTTTGTAAATGCATTTCCCCTTCATTAATTTTTTTTACAATATGATTGCATGGTCTTCTCCAAAGTTATCAAACTGGGAAAACACATATGTATTTTGCTTTGAAAAGCCCGTGGAAACTACAGTAAATGGCATGAATATACATTCAATATATAGTAAATACACTTTATTTTTAAAATTTACCCCCTCTAACTCCTGTTCTGCCAACTGCAATGAAACCCTCAGCTCAAACAAAGTTTCTCCTCCAAACATGCTACCCACAAAGACTCCATCTGGCTTCAGCGCTCGCTGTACCTATAAATATTGATAACTTAATTTAATGAATACAGACATGGCTTGCTTAATCATGACTTTAAAAATTAACTCATATCTAATAACATATAACTACTGTAGTCCAGGATTTGCTCTAATATCAAATGCTGTTAGTACTGAAGAGAGGTCTACCATGTGAATGTGATCATACAAGTTTCTATTACAAGAGCGAAGGACAATAGAGATAACACTAAACTGTAAACCTAACCTGTGTTTAAGACTATATTTGAAAATCAATAAAAGCATCAGAAATAAAGAAAATGTCTTCCTTTTTTTGGTGAAGCTGTGTCTCAAAATTGATATATGGCATATACATATATGAAAATACTGGTTTTGATTTCAACAAAAACAGACAATTGTTATCAAAATCTAAATGATAAAATTACAATGCACGCTAAAAATCTGGAAAACAATCAAGCCTGGGGTGACTCTAAAATCAAATGATGTTTGAATTTGTAGTCATATATGAACTCGGCTTCTTTGCTATTCAACCCATGCATATTCAAGAACATATACCAATACATAAGTTTTTCTGTTCCATGCAAAAGTCATACTGGTATATGAGCTTGGCTTCTTTACTGTATAACACGTGCATAATTATGAGTGTAGGAGAGTGTTCACTCATAAATATATGATTTCACTCTTTCTTTTCATTTATATATAATTCAAGTTCAACTATTTGACAGAAGCGATCGTCTTGCGCATTTTTTTCTTTTCTTTTCTTTTTTCTTTTTAGAACTATGATATTGGTATTGTTAATAATATTTTGTAAGTTTTGTCAATTTCGTATGAAAAATATTACAAAACGAGCTTCCAGTGACATTTATAACTGACAAATTTTACAGTAGATGTACATTGTATATTGTGCAAATTAAGTTAATGAATAAGTACGGATGTAACATAAAGACAAATGTCACCTTGAACTAAACTTTCATATAGAATTGGTCTCTCTGCCCTAACAACGCATACTGGCATAGCCAAAGTTTATCTCAGACAATGGTGCACCTCGAGATACTCAGTCCGCAATGCTTTCTATTTCTTTTATTGAAAGTGGAACACGACCTTGTTGTAGTAAGGTATTGCCTTATCTAGGAATGTGATACACCTTGTTCCAGACTATTTTTGAATTCTGCGAAATGTCCCGTCTTTTAACTTGCCCTTGTATACACATTACAATTACATAAAAGCAATTATGTCTTTCCTGTCTGAAGAATCATTATATTTAGACTCTCTTTGGCTTAGACCTTTGATTGATTACATTAAACTGGCAAAAGTTTGACGAAAAAAAAGCTGTTTGTAAAACAGTTATACCCCCTCCCCCATAATTGGAAATTGTGAATTATTGGAAATTTTCTATGTTTAAAGGACATAACTCTATCAAAAAAGTACTTGACCTAGATATTCCAATGATGTATCTGTATGCCAAATTTCATTTCAATGTGTACCCGCTGCAGAGATAATAAACGGAAACTTGGTGTACGGACAGACCTACCGACAGTAGCAAAGCAATATGCCCCTCCTTCTAAGAAGGGGGCATAATTAATATTTCAGGAAATATGTTTACAGGTAAAGACCTACTTAAAATGAACTGATAGGGTTAGTGACCTTGATATCAGAAAGCCATCTGAATGCACCAGATAATACACAAGACCACATTTGTTATTGAAAACAAACAAATTTATCAGTTTTTGATAAGTAAGGCTTGACTGACAGAGGATCTTGAAGGAATGGAATGTAGGCGGTTGACACATGTCATCCTCTATGACTGCATATCGATAGGGAATGAGTATAAAGATAATATATGAAATGTTTAATACACACATCGAGGATATTAAAAATAAACTGATATTTCACATAGAATTTGTAGGAAATGTTGTAAAAGCATTAGAAGTATTAAAAGAAACCCAATATTCAAAATATGAATTTTCAGAATTGGTCTCTCCCTGCACTTAGTGTATATTGTCATAACCAAAGTCTATCTCGGACAATGGTGCACCTTGAGATGTTTGATCTGTAATGCTTTCTATTCCTGTCATTGAAAGTGGGGCACGACCTTGCTGTAGTAAGGTATTGTCTTATCTTGGAATTTTATACACCTTGTCCCAGTCAACTTTGAATTCTGCAAAATGTCCCGTCTTTTAACTTGCCCTTGTACATACCTGTACATTACAATTACATAAAAGCAATTATTTTTATTCTTCCTGAAGCAACATTTTACTTGGAATAGCTGTGACCTCAAATTTCCAAATGTTTGACAATACAAGTAATTCCATAAATATGGTTACAGGGAAAGACCTACTAAAAATGAACTGGTAGGCCTACTGACCTTGACGAAGGGCATTTGAATGCACAAGAATATACACAAGACCATGCACACTTGTTATTAAAACCAAACTTATCAGTTCTTGATAAGAAAGGCTTGACAAAAGACCTTGAAGGAATGAAATGTAGGCGGTTGACACATGTTTCGTCCCTTTTCACTGCGTATCGACAGGGAATTAGTATCAAGAGGTATTATTAACCACAACAAAGCCCTAATTATTTCTTTAGTATAAAATAATCGGCTTGTATGGAAATATCTGGTACTTGGTTTATGTAATAACCTCGGAGATTCTGGTGGTCCAACAGCAGAGGCAATGACCCAGTGGTGATAAATATTATTAACAATACCAAAATCATAGTTCATCAAAACAGGTCAAAACAAATGCTCAAGACGATCGTTTGTGTTAATAAGAATTCCAGAATACACACTGAACTCCATTATAATGGACATTGCTTATCACAGACTGTCCAAGACTACAAGCGTTAAAAACGGTAACTGTTCTGAAAAACTTATGGGTTCCGTCATATTTCAAATTGTAGACCACGCCTTGCATTTCATATAGCTATACACCTAGCATCGCATCCAAGCTATTCAAGTACAAACGGGTTTTACAGTGCCTGGACATCAGCCATCTACTACACAACACCGTCACATGTTTATGTGCATCATCTCCTTTCAAATATAATCCTATCAGGCATGTCATAACCGGCGACGTTTCTATTGACGAAAATGAAAGTATGTGCACCCGCTGAAGAGATAATGAACAGAAACTTGGTGTATGTAGCGACCTACCGACCGACCAACAGTGGCAAAGCAATATGCCCCTCCTTCTATGAAGAGGAGGAGGGGGCATAATAAATATTTCAGGAAATATAGTTACAGGCAAAAACTACTTAAAATGAACTGATAGGCTTACTGACCTTGACATACGCCATTTGAATGTACCAGAGTACTGTATAGTTGCTTTTATTTGCGGGGATTTAATTTCGCTATATTCATGGTCAAAGAAAATACCGCGAAATTAAATAACCGTGAATATAATACCTTACACTTATGAAGAATCAGAAAGACAGTTCGTAACTAATCTTGCGCAAAATTTAATACCAGTTAATAAGCTCCTTTCAGAAAAACGCAAAATTTTCTCTCCGTGAAATTAAACAACTATACCGTATACACAAGACCACACTTGTTATTGAAAACAAATTTATCAGTTTTTGATAAGTAAGGCTTGACAGAGGACCTTGAAGGAATGGAATGCAGGTGGTGGACACATATGTTGTCCTCTATGACTGCTTATCGGTAGCGAATTAGTATCAAGAAGATATATGAAGTGATTAATAGATTCATCCAGGACAGTAAAAGTAAACTGATATTTCACTTAGATTTTTGTAGGAAATGTTTTCAGAGCACTAGAAGTATAAAGAGAAATCCAATATTCAAAATATGAATTCTCAGAATTGGTCTCTCTGCACTTACAGTGTATACTGTCATAACCAATGTCTATCTGAGACAATGGTGCACCTTGAGATATTTGGTCTGCACAATGCTTTCTATTTCTGTCACTGAAAGTGGGACACGACCTTGCTGTAGTAAGGTATTGTCTTATCTTGGAATGTTCTACACTTTGTTCCAGACAACTATTTTTGAATTCTGCAAAATGTCCCGTCTTTTAACTTGCCCTTGTACATACACTACAATTACATAAAAGCAATCATGTCTATCTTTCCTGAAGGGAAAGACCTACTAACAAGAGGCCCAACAGGGCCTCAGTCGCTCACCCGAGAACCATCTACAAATGTGGAAAGAAGACCAAGAAAATATGTACATGTAGGCTGATCTCGCCTACATTTAGAAACATAGATATTGCAGTTTTAAGAAATTCATAAAAAAACTTAGAAATCAAATTTCGGCAAAATTCTTGCACAAAAACATTTCTTCAACTATATACAAGTAAAACATTTTAATGCATCATTGTGAATGCAAGGGTAGATGATTAAGGAAATCATGCAAAAATTAATGTAAATGACAAAGTCTGAAAAGAACTCAAAAACGCATAAAAAATTGATATTCCGATTTCTATGAAAAAAGAAACTTGAATCATACACCCATGTAGATCACTCAGAAACAATCTGTTTTTCAATTCATGCAGTGGTTCTGGAGAAGAAGATTTTTAAAGAGGGGTACCTTTTAGGAGCTATTCTTCTCTGCCCTGGATCCACCCTGGGCTAATCTGACTGAAATCTACACACATGGTAAAGGACCTTGGAGACCTGCTTCCTGTAAAGTTTCGTCAAAACTCCTTCAAAAGTTTTGAAACAAAAGTTGATAGTGTGAAAAATGCATCCCCTATTTTTTTGCAGTCTTAAAAAATTCTAGAAATTAAATTTCTGCATAATTCTTGCACAAAAACATTTCTTCACCTAATTACAAGTAAAACACATTAAATGAATGCATCGAAATGAATGCACGGAGAGATAATTAAAGAAATCATGCAAAAATTAATGAAAATGACACAAACTTGGTAAAGGAGTTTAAGCAGTTGCTTCCTGTCAAGTTTCGTCAAAATCCCTTCAGTGGTTTCAGAGAAGAAGTCAAAAATATGAAAAGTCACTTGAGCCATCGGCTCAGGTGAGCTAAAAATGAACTGGTAGGCCTACTGACCTTGACCAAGGCCATTTGAATGCACCAGAGTATACACAAGACCACACTTGTTATTAAAAATAAACTTATCAGTCTTTAATAAGAAAGGCTTGACAAAAGACCTTGAAGGAATGAAATGTTGGCGGTTGACAAATGAATTAAACAGTATCAAGAACTATTATTAACGACAACAAAGCCCTAATTATTTCTTTAGTATAAAATAATAGGCTTGTATGGAAATATCTGGTACTTGGTTTATGTATAGCCTCGAGGATTCAGATGGTCCACCAGCTGAGACAATGACCCAGTGGTGATAAATATTATTAACAATACCAAAATCATAGTTCATCAAAACAGGTCAAAACAAATGCTCAAGACGATCGTTTCTGTCAATAAGAATTTATCAGTTGAGCTAAAAAATTATTGTAAAGGTATGTTTCTTAAAGAAGAAGTGATATTATGCATGGTCAAATGAAGATATTTGAACCGTTTAATGCATACATGTAGGAGATTATATATAAACATATATTTTATTTAGATTATTTTTTTCAGGGAATTTTATTTAAGCCCATTAGAAGTACTAAGAGAAAGCAAATATTCAAAATACACTGTAATTCAATGGTTGACTTTTTCTTTGTTTTCTCGTTTCTAAAAGAATAGCATAATTAATCATTGTAAAACAAAATGTAACACTCATCATTGGCTCCTAAGTAATAGATACCAACATATTGGTTTTACAAGTTAATACTTTTTACTTAAAATATTTAAGATAATTTTGTGAGTTTTTATCAATTTAAACCAAATATCTTATTATTCGTGTATTCTACTATAAGTTTCACGATTTTCATATAAACTATATTTGTGAAAAATTATCAATTTCCTATGGAAAACATACCAAATCGAATTTCAATTGAATTTTATGACTGGCAAATTTTGTATATAGTCCATAACCTTGGCAAGATAATGAATAAATACAGATAGGGTGTATAACCTTGAAGACAAATGCCACCTTGACTATATATATATAATTGGTCTATCTGCACTAACAGCGCATATTATCATAACCAAAGTTTATCTCGGACAACAGTGCACATTGATATACTCAGTCCATAATGCTTTCTATTTCCGTTATTGAAAGTGAGACATGACCTTGCTGTAGTAAGGTATTGCCTTATCTAGGAATGTGATACACCTTGTTCCAGACAGTTATTTTTTAATTCTGCAAACTGTCCCGTCTGTTAACTTGCTCTTGTATACACATTACAATTACATAAAAGCAATTATTCTTATCCTTCCTGAAGCAACATTACACCTGGACTTGCTATGGCTTGAAATATCTAGTGAATCCTTTAAATTGGCAAATGTCTGACCATACAAACAATTCAGGAAATGTGGTAACAGGGAAAGTCCTACTTAAAATGAACTGGTAGGCCTACTGACCTTGACCAAGGCCATTTGAATGCACCTGAATATACACAGGATAACACTTGTTGTTATTGAAAACAAACTTATCAGTTCTTGATAAGACAGGTTTGACAAAAGACTTTCAAGGAATGGAATGTAGGTGGTTAACACGTGTTGTTATTGACATATTTCGTTTTCATTCGCAACTTTATGCAGCTTTATGCAGTAAAAAATGTCTAAAATTTGACAAAAATCTTATATTTTCTGTTTACTTAGGTGCCTGTGTCCTTTGTCAAAATGATTCTTATATAATTCCTGACAACTTTCTCATATATCTTTGTATACAAAAAGTCCATCAGTACTAATTATTATGCCATTTGTATACAACTGTACCCTATGTTATTTAAGTTCCCCCTAGTGGACAATTTATCAACAGATTTCATTTTCATTCACAAATTGTAAGATACTAACTGTAAAATCATGTATAAAAAATTTGAAAGTCATCTGATCACTGGTTCATGAGAAGATTTTTTAAGATGTACAGAGTTTTGGTCCTTTTTGGCCCCCTTTAGGTTCCTATAGGTCCTAACTCCTTTTCATTCTGAAACATTATGCGGCTTCACATAGGGATGCTATATGCCAAGTTTGATTAAAATTAGCCCACTGGATAATAGGATTAAACAACCCAAAACATGAAAAATCCACTTAAGAGGGGAAATAACTCCCAAGAGGGTCAACCTGACAATTTCAGCCCTATTGACATTTTGTATATCTTTCCCTGTTGAACATTTTTGCTTCTTTTATTTCTCCCTATCTATCATACATTTCAAGATAATGTCAAAAAGAACAGCCCAAAACATGGAAAATCACTTAAAAGATGAAACACTCCCATAAGGGGTGACCTGACAATTCTGGCCCAATTAACTCTTTCGTAGATCTTTGCATGCTCTATATTTTTTCCTACGTTCACTTTTACTCTATCTATTATACTTTTCATGATAATGTCAAAAAACATCCAAAAACATGAAAAAATCAACAAAACAGGGGAAATAACTCACAAAGGGTTGCCCCGACAATTTCCACCATGGCAGCCATGTTTGGTCCTAGCCCCTTTTCATCCGCAAACTTCATGCAGCTTTACATGGATATACTTCCTGCCAAGTTTGGTCAAATTGGCCCCATAGTTCTAGGGAGGTGGTCAGAAATGTCAAAAATTTTACAAAAAAAAATTATATTTTCCGTTTACTTAGGTGCCTGCGAGTTTGACCTTTGATCCTTATGATCTTGAAATTTTGTCAAAATGATATTTAGATAATTCCTAACAACTTTCTCTTATATCTTTGTATGCAAAAAGTCGATCTGTTTTAAGTTATTAAACAATTTGTAATACAATTGTCCCCTGCTTATTGAATTGCCCCTAGTGGCTCTTTTATGGACAGATTTCAATTTTGTCAACTTTGTAGATATTGACTGTACAATCATGCATACAAAATTTGAGTCATCTGATCATTTGTTCATGAGAGGATGATTTTTAAAGATGTACCAGATTTTGGTCCTTTTGGGGACCCTATGAGTCCTAGCCCCTTTTCATTCTTAAACTGTATGCAACCTCACATGGGGATGCTATATGCCAAGTTTGCTGGAAATTGGCCCACTGGTTCTTGAGCAGATGTCGAAAATGTGTAAATCTTAATGACGGACAACAACAGACAAAAGACAATTGCAATAAGACACCATGAGACTTTTGACCTATAAAATTAATTGTTTACTTCAGCAAAAATGAACAACAACAAAATTGACAGTATTTAATGTTATTTCTGTGAAATCACCTTGTCAGGCCACAAAATAACAGAAATCGTCGTAACTCATTTAGGGGTTACGATAGCAATAATGAAGACTTAAAAATTGAATTCATCAAGAATGAAAAGGAGGTTACAAGATTTAATTGTATTTGTTGTAACCTCCACATAACCTGAACGATCGCTCCTGTATAATTTTGTGGTTTGCTTGTAAGGAATGATAAGAATATCTTACCTGTCGAAAACAGCCCGGTAAATCATTGACCCAATGTAAGCTGAAACAACAAGTCATTTACACTGTAAGTCATTGACCCAATGTAAGCTGAAACAACAAGTCATTTACACTGAGTAAGTCATTGACCCAATGTAAGCTGAAACAACAAGTCATTTACACTGTAAGTCATTGACCCAATGTAAGCTGAAACAACAAGTCATTTACACCATGTGTAAGTCATTGACCCAATGTAAGCTGAAACAACAAGTCATTTACACTGTAAGTCATTGACCCAATGTAAGCTGAAACAACAAGTCATTTACACTGTAAGTCATTGACCCAATGTAAGCTGAAACAACAAGTTATTTACACCATGTGTAAGTCATTGACCCAATGTAAGCTGAAACAACAAGTCATTTACACCATGTGTAAGTCACTGACCCATGTAAGCTGAAACAACAAGTCATTTACACTGTAAGTCATTGACCCAATGTAAGCTGAAACAACAAGTCATTTACACCATGTGTAAGTCATTGACCCAATGTAAGCTGAAACAACAAGTCATGTCATTTACCCAATGTAAGCTGAAAACAACAAGTCATTTACACCAATGTAAGTCATTGAAACAATGTAAGTCAAACAACAAGTCATTTGTGTAAGTCATTGACCCAATGTAAGCTGAAACAACAAGTCATTTTCACTGTAAGTCATTGACCCAATGTAAGCTGAAACAACAAGTCATTTACACTGTAAGTCATTGACCCAGGGTTTTCCCTGATGCAAAAATTCTGCGTATTTACGCGTAAAAATCCTAAATGACGCCTAAAATGATATCTATTGCGTCCTAGTGGACGCGTTAAATACTTGATGTCTGCGACCTTTTTCTACCAGTTTGCTTCCTTTTTATGTCCATTCTTAATTCTCATGTTCTAGTGCAATTTCACAAGAAAAAAACCAAGAAACTGAATCCATCATTTTATTTATAATAAAACAGGAAAAATTACCTCTAAATTTTAATGTAGATCTAATATAGATCTAGAATCAACAAGACAACATCGTTCCTCACTTTATGGGTACTTCCAGAAATATAAATTATAGAAGGGATACCAAACCCGACTTTCATTTGAATTATGGAAATTAAAAAATAAAAATTAAAGTACTAATGATAGTTATATAAAATGATTTATTTACAGAAATGTTTATGTAAATCTTACATATGATAAAGTACTATAATACTTGAAATAGATAAAATAGATATAATTTTAAAATAAATAAATTTGAGGCATCATGTAGGCTACATGTAACTTTTCAGTTTTGCATCCATATTTCTAAAAACATGTAATTGTATTACAATTTATAGATTTTTAATATAAATTTTCCATATGATTTCAAATGTAGTCAAAACAACTATATTTTATTTAATTTCTTATAAACCTTTAATCTATATTACATATATGTATACAATAATTATATATTGAATTAAGGGAAATCTTGAGTGTTCAAGAACAAACCAGGAAATTACGATGTGTTACAGTAATGTATAAAAATGGCGCTGATCTTTTGTTTCACATATGAGTGTGGGAAAAACTACTCACTCTCCCGACATGATTAAGCTATAATCAGAAAATAAATGCTCCACATGTACTGTTGATCTTTTCCCTATAGGGATGTCTGTAATTAACAACACAAGTGCACATTTGACATTCAGTTTAATTCTGGTCGAATTGAAGTGCACTGCAAATGGACTCCTAATTTACCAAATGGACTCCTAATTTACCAAATGGACTCCTAATTTTGTTGTTGTGGGAGTCCATGGACTCCTAATTTGAAAATCCCAGGGAAAACCCTGTTGACCCAATGTAAGCTGAAACAACAAGTCATTTACACTGTAAGTCATTGACCAAATGTAAACTAGGGTTGTCATTTATAGACTCGATATTGATATATCGTTGATACAAATTTTTGATACAATATTGATACATTTCATTTTAGTATCAATACATTTCACATGCATTTGATAGACCGTTTTTTTTTATATCTTCATAAATTTTCACTTGTTTTTTCTTCGTGTTCTTTTAATTTGATTTTTTGTTTTACGCCACACTCAACAATTTTTCAGTCATATGATGGCGTCCAGTTTTTATTGGTGGAGGAGAAACCCTGGTTACCTGGGTAAAGACCACCGACCTTCCACAAGAAAACTGGCAAACTTTCCCACTTAATTCGAAATGACCCTAGCGGGATCTTCGTGTTCTTAAACTATGTTATATTTGCTTTTCAATTGTTCAAATAAACAAAGTTTTCGATTGATTTTTTGGTTTACAGTAAAACCTGCTTTAGCGACCACCTGTGTATAAAGACCACCTGGTCACATAGACCACTTTTTGCTATCCCTAGTGGTGCTATTTGTGTACAAATCCTCTATATAAAGTCCACCTCCCTATAAAGACCAGTTTTCCTGTGTCCCTAAGGAGGTCGTTATATACAAGTTTCACTGTTTTTATCTTGACGTAGTTAAATACACAACAAAGTGACTAAACATCATAATGAAAGTATTTTAAAGAAGTACCAAATCATTCAATATGACTTTGATATCTGTCAATACAATGTATATCGATATGGAATCTCTCATCAATTTGACCTACACTGTCAGGCTTTAAGGTCAAAGGACTGGTAAAAATTTTGATTCCTTCAGCTCCATTTTTGAAAAATAGGTCAAAGTCCAAGGTCACTAGGTAAAATATAAAGGTACCAAATAAAAGCTTTGGTCATAAGAAATCTATATAAGAAATATCAAAGCACTATCCCTCATGGTTTAAAAGATGTAGCTACGGTTAAAGTTTTTGAAAAGTAGGTAAAATTTCAAGGTCAAGGTCACTAGGTCAAAAGTGAAGGTAGGAAATGAAAGCTCTGGTCATGAGAAATCTATATGTGAAATATCAAAGCACTACATGTATCCCTCATGGTTGAAAAACTAGCAACGGTTAAGGTTTTTGAAAAGTAGGTCAAAGTCCTAGGTCAAAGTCACTAGGTCAAAAACCTAATGAAAGCTCTCGTAATAAGGAACCTATATGTGAAATATCAGAGTCCTGTCCCTTGCGGTTCAAAAGTTATAGGCCAGGTTAAAGTTTATTAACTTGAAAAATCATTGAGTGGGACTTCTATGGTCCAAAATCAAATTCACCCTGAGTTTCATTGACAAAAAAACCTAGAAAACTCATATTTACCTTAGACTGCTGAAAAATATATCTATTGAGTCATCTTTGAATGGAATAAATTCTTCATCAACAATAAGTTTGTGGGTCCGAACCTCTGGGGATACTTTTGCCTGACACTGGAATTAAAAAAAAGGGGTCTGAAAACAAAATACACAAGACAAAACAAAGAATTAAAAATCCCCCACTTGGAAAATATCGCCAAGGTATAAAAATTGAAAAAGAAAACAATCAACCTACATGTAACATGTATGTCTGGCCGAATTATGGTGAGCGTCTTTGTGAAGAAAGGAAATGGATATGGCGAAGACAAATAAAATCAACAAAATGGAATGGCTCTTAAAACAAAAATAAGAGTGGTAGGAGTGATATTTTTGTATGCAACACTGTCTACGTAAGATGTATGTCTGCACTGAATATGGGGTGCCTAGATGAAGAAATAATTGCATATGGCTTGAACAAATAAAACCAGCAAAGAGGTATAATTCTAAAAACAAGTGTGGTAGGATTGTATTTTTGGTATCCGACATTCCATTACTTAAGATGTATACTTGTACCAACAGTGAACTACATGTATGGGAAGAATATTTTAGGAAATTACATATAATATGGCCCTGGAAAATAAAATCAACAAAGGGGAATAACTCTAAAAATATGGCTAATGGAAGCACAATTTAGTGTCCATCTAGAGAAGATGTATACCTGCAGCAAATATAACTTTGATATGGCCAAGAGATTTTATCAACAAAGGGGAATAACTCTAAAAAAAAAAAATAAGTGGTAGGATCTCAATTTCTGTATGTGACAATCCATCTTCTGAAGATTGACACCTGCATGAAAATTATTCATAATTTCTAAGTTCCTAATACTAAGTACCTAAGTACCTAATTGATGGTTTGTTCAAGACATCATTTAAAATGTATTAAACAGAAAAAACAACTCATATGTCATGTCGATTTATCATCAAGGCATACATCAACCGTAAGTGAGCAAGCATGATCCCATTATTTTAATCATTTGAGAACCTATGTAGCTAACATTTTGCATTTGTATGTAACAAATTCATAAAAATATTATGTTGAGCATTTAAAAATTATTTTTAATTTTTTCAATTCTGTTTCAAATTGCCAATTTTGCAGTTCTTTTCAATTTTTTCTCAATCAAGAAGCATCACTGGTCCCTCTGATATACAGGTATTTTTCGTTGTTAATTTGACAGTAAATGAAAACAGCTAAAATATACATTAATAAATTCACATACATACCAGCATTTTTTCTGAAAAGTCACACTGATAAATCGTCTTCATCATGTCTTTCAGAATATGTTGCGACACATAGCCCCTCCCACATCCTAGATCCACACCTATATTGAACTCTCTGAAAAAGAAGCAAAATCAGTTTTAAGAACTCTATGCCCCCAAGTGCTACAACTTTTAAAATCATTCATTGTCATTTTAATGTCTCTTAACTCATTCACACCTATACACTCATTTGGACTGGCCTAAATCATTGATTTACAAAAAGAGTCCATTGTTTTTTCAGGAGTTGATGAGTTAACTCTGACTATTAACTATCTGATGTTGGCCACAGCCTAAGTTATTTGAGATCCCATTGATATAAAGCGACATACAAAATTTTGCCATTTTGAGGAAAGAAACTTTAATACATTATTTGCAGGAAACAAAAATATTGCAAACAGTCCAAACAAAATCATGCCTTCGATATTTTATCTTTTGTCTTCTGGGTATAAAACACATCATTCACAGATTTTTTTTCTCTCTGCTCTCCAGAAACAAGGGCCTGTACTTTTCCAATTGTGAATTTAGTGATATTTTCCACAAAGAGCATTAGAAGTATACATGTATCTGAAGAAAATTTCTCTGACATTTTAAATTTTTACTTTTTTTAAAATTCATTTATATCTACAAAACTTGCTTGTTTGTATTTTCTTCCTCAATCATTTGAAACTTATCACAGAAAATATTCCTCAAATTAGTAAAAATGTTACATTTTGTCATAGGGAATGGGACTGTATACAGGACAAGCACTGACCCCAAAAAGAAACATGAAATTATTTAATAATTTTACGAAAACAGTGGTTAATAGACCCTTTTTGAGACAGGGTCCTATACCCTTCTAATTGGGAATTATACGCTGCAATCGGTCAAATTGGGAAAAAGTTACTACATGTATGGTCATTTAAGTCATAAGAATAAATACACAAAACTTGAAATTCATTTAGCTTCTTATTTAACTGACAATATAGTTTTCATCTGAAGACTTCAAAGCGCAGTTCATAAATGTACTAAATTCTCTTTTTTATTGTTTAATACTGAATGTGAATGATATGGAGTACATAATTGGATAATTTTTGCTCAAAATTGGGACAAAAATAGTAGATCTTGCATTGGGAATGGTCCTTTTACAGGACCTACATATTGATGATATTAATCCTTATGTACATGATGTATATGTCAGGCTTATTCTGACCTTTTTGGGAAAGTGCCCCATGGCACTGGAATTAGAAATTTCGCTGCATTTTGGCTCAAAATTGGGAATTTTTTGCATATGTCTCTAGTCCAATAACATAGGACCTAGGGCAGCAACATATACATTTTCTCATAATTTTTTATTTTTTTGTTTAATTTAGTTTGCAAGTAAACTTGCTATTTTTTTTCATATTTTTCATTGTTAATTAAGCTTTTGTATTTCAACTTTCACAATGACTGAAAATATCAGCATAAAAATGAGGAAAAATGAAAGAGTTTATGTTCATGATTGGGAATCAGCAAATAACTGGGAAAAAAAATATACTATTTGCAATTGGGAAAATATCCCAAAATTGGTGATAAATTTGAAGGAGAAAAGCCCTGATATGTACCGGTTCATGTGCTGTCCTTTGTAAGAAGTTGAACTTGTTTATGTTAAAGGAGAGCTGTAACACCAACCAGAAGGTGAAACTAATTTCATACGTAAACATGCTTTATGCTGGTTTATCACATAGGTGCTTTAGTCAAAAGATTTTCCCAAATAAGTTAATATTTTTTAAATTTTTACAAATTTTAACCCTTGTCTGTACACATCCTAGAGTTTTACCTTTTGATATCACAAAGTCTATCGTACATCCAATATCCGACCTAAAAAAAACAAGTAAAATTATCAATTGTATACATCCTATATATATATCTTTATATTTCTACTTGAAAATCAATTGATAGAAATTTGTATGTCAGCATTTTTTAATGGCCTAAATATACTCAAATAAATACACAATATTGCATTATTTTTTTATTTTAATTTTTTAGTAGCTCAAATTTCTTCTGACAAATACATATAACATTGTGTTTAGGAAAGTTGTATTCATGGGAGTTCAGTAACTGATAATATTGTATACATGAATAAATAAGTTATTATATTTAATGAACAATTAAGTTTGAACATTGATATATCAGCAATATCACTTAATGTAAATTTTTTGTCATTCAGTATCATCTGCAATATAGCAGAGCATTCCCTTTATAGGGGAGGCTATCTAATGTTATTGCAGTAAAACAAAGTCAGAGAAAACTCAGTCTAGCAAAAACTTTATTTCAAAGGGTTAAAAAATCAAAAGTTGCGTAATATCATGTATATGATGATATTATACCAAAGAGACATATTTGTATTTGATTTTAATGGTCTCTTCGGTAATTGTTTAGTCTATTCTGTAAATAACGGTATTTTCAGTAATTCAGGGTATCCATTTTGGGTATGACATGGTAGTGAAACGTGCTGGGGGGGGGGGAGGGGTAGGCAACCGAGAGCATCACATCAGATCATCACCCATCCAGATGCTGAAAACGCTCGCCATTGCTTAACATCACAGGGCTCTACAACACTAAAACAATCCACTCTTCATTTGGCCAGTGAACCAGAAATTTTACTAGCCAGCCACAAACTTTTACTCGCCAAGATATATATATATATATATATATATATATATATATATATATATATATATATATATATATATATATATGTGTGTGTGTGTGTGTGTGTGTGTGTGTGTTCTTGTTAAAAAAGAATCCGCTGGATGAAATGAAATAAAACACATTAATTTTTTAAGTTGACATTACTTTTTATTATTTCACTGCATTTAAAACAAGGTTAATAACTGCTGACCGTTTTGTGCATTTTTAAAATCAATCCAGAAGTGGTTTTTATGGCTATATTTTTCGTACTTGTTGCTCCAATATTGAGGAAAACTCAAACTTCGTTTTTGAATTTTTAACGCCGGTTTCTCTTCAACAGAATTTACAAAACGGTGTCTGCCCACTAATCCCTTTGGGGATTCTGTCGCGGTCGTTTTATTGCATGTCCCACCACGATAAAACGGCCGCGGCAGAATCCCTTTAGTTAGTGATTATCTGCCCACAAAAATTGGAAATTTTATCTGTAAGTTAAAATTGAGAGTCAAACACCCGTTACCGGATCGTCAGACAAAGTTGAAACACCTATAAAGTTCTTTATAAGTGTTTGTCCACGACAATCGGGTGTTTGACTCTCGAGTTTAATTTACAGATAAAATTTTCAATTCCGGCTGTGGTCTGCCTGTCCTCCTCGTCGAACACTAGCCATAACTCGGTTCCAGTATTTCTTTCACCAAGATCGTTTAAACTTGCTAGTGTCCAATGAAGAGGTAGACGCTTCTGTTGAAATCGACACTGAAAAGTAAAAGTCATCGTCTTCTGTTTGGAAAGTTTCAAGTCGAAAACGCGAAATTTATACAGTAATCAACGTGAGTTAGATGCTCTAGTCTATCAAAACTGAATAGCCAAATTGGTTGTTGTAAAGCGCATAAAAGACCATGATTTCGATAATGTAATTTCATAGTGAAAACGGACAAACTTTTGATTTCCGGCTCGGGGAAAAAAAACTGGTCGCAATGTGGCGACTGAATGAGAATAAACACTCGCCAAAACCTAAAAAATGGTCGCATTTGCGAGTGATTTGGTCGCATTGTAGAGCGCTGCATCAGTACATGAATATAAACACTTACTGTCCAGCTGCAAAAGCTAGCAGATGGACTACATGTAGACATTTAATCTGCCTACATGTATATCCATGACTGTTGCACTACCCCTTCTGCCGACAAGCTTCGTCCCAAAGCTTCATGGGTTGGGTCTGAAATCCACAGCTTACACTATGCCCTTCTGCTGTACATCTTGGATCAGGCTCTCTTGCTGCCACCAAATGTAACGTACCGGGTGGGGTTCAGTATCATGTAATTTCGGCACAGAGTAACTTCAGCACTTGTAACCAAGTATTTTCGGCACTTCCAAAAACATGTATTAAAACTTTATTTTCAGGAATTAAAATTTTTCACGAGATATTAATTCATTTATTTTAATCAATATTAGCTGCTGATATTACTTGTTCATGTGCCGAAAATACCTGATGCCAAAAAGTTAAGTGCAGAAGTTACTTATACAAGTGCCAAAATTACTAGAATTCGGAGGTTCGACAAAGCGCATCACATCAGATTGTCACCCATCGTAATGCTGACCCTCCTGGCCATTGTTAAACTTCAGTACACAAATATAAACGCTATGTGTCCAGCCACAAAATCTAGCTGATGGACTAGACAGTTAATCTGCCTATATCCATGACTGTTACAGTAGCGGGAATTGAATCCGGAACCTTCAGCTATTAAGTCTTTTGTGGATTGTATTATAGCTACTTACATCTTCCTTCACATATTCATACGTATCATAATCTGGTAATAATGCTGTTCGATCTTTCTGCATACGTTTGGCTTTTCTGTCAAACACATTCATAACTTGCTCTTGAGGCCGACTCGTAGTCGTAGAACTCGCAAACCGAACACTTGGCCTACACGTGTGGAGTTGTTTGACAGCATTTCTGTAGCACCAAGCATAAACACACCAAGACCTTGTAATCATGTTGTAGGCCTTTAAGTTATCTAATTATTTCTGTTTCTCACGAACAAGTTACACTAACAGTAGCATGTTTATCAAGTAACTGTCATGATTCGAACATGAAGCTAGAGCCTATCAATTAACCGGAAGCTGGTGTTGTACTGTAATTTTCAAGACACGCTACATCGGACAACACAAGCTAGTTAATCCGGAATTGATTTGTTGTCGTATATTTATTTTATAACCATTATTTTAATATGGTAGCGTATTAACTCCGAGTTTTCACTGAATATTCACTATATATATATAAGTTTTTACTTGCATTGTTCTATGTGATTGTTCTGCCTTGTTCACTTGTATTTGTTATTTTTTCTTGTATTGAATGAGTGAGCGAATTGTGTTTAACTGATCAATGACTGACCTAATACTGAGTACTGTTTAACCACCAATTTTCTCAAATAAAACATGAGTATTTTTTCTGCCAATATACTTGGGAATTTTACTCAGCACTCAACATTTTCATCTGTAAAATCAGAATAGCGGCGTATCGGTAGGTAGTTTATAATTTTAAAATTTGTAATAAACCTATTTTTTATATTATTTATTTATTTATTTTAAAAAGTTCTTGTAAATGCATACTTTTATTACATGTTTGGAATATTTTAATGTTTCTAATATGAAATTAAGAGGGTTTCATGATCGTATTTTTTTCACGCTTCTATTTGTATTATCTATATCCACTCCTGGACTCTTAATATGAGGCCCACCTTGTAATTCTGCAAGATGATTAGATAACAGTAGCAGGCCTATTTAATATTACATTAGCTGAAATTGCTGATAACAATCGGGGTATCCAACCTAAAAAATGTGCATTGATTTTTTTCGTCAAAGAGACAAGCATTGACGCAGCTTCAATTGAGACAACCAAGGTAACTAGGCACTTGCCCCAGTAAACTGAAAAACGCGTGTGATTGTTGAAACATGAAGACCATTATGCCATCGACAGCTTCTGGACAGGGGTTGCACTCCGAGACCCACCCCTGCCTCGGTTATATTGAAACCCAAGCTACGTCCAAGTAGTATTGTAACAACGGAACGTGAAACGGATGGCAGAGATTTTCGTTCATTACATATCTAAACGCACAGTATCTGCTTTTTTATATCTAATTCCTTTTCATTTCTCTTCTCTACCGTTGGTAATGTTGGTAAGTAACCGTTAGAACCCCTGGGTGTCCTGAAGAGGCATACATTGTGGGAATGGATTCTGTGCATTTTTAATCAGGTGTTGCGAATAACAACCCAAATGACTAGACTTTTGTCCCAATTTCTGTTAGCGTTGTGCAACACACACTTCACGTTGCAATCCCTTTAAGAATGGCGAAGTTGTAAGGACTGGTTTCCTTGGGTAGATAATCTCTGTGGTAATGTAGGTTTGATGCCGGTTGCATACACAGGGCTTCTAGATGCTACTGATTCTAGAAAAGAGATGTATTCTTCGTGGGATATTTTTGCGACACTTATTGTTACAGGATCAAGAACACTTAACATTTCCATTAATGATGAACGTTACTCTGGAACTATGGTAAAAAGACCGAAAACACTATTTAACGAGCCATCTTTGTATATGTATTTTTTTTTTGTTTTGTCTTGATTGTTGTGTCATGGTGTAAATTTTGAATCACACGGTTGTTCTACATTCCGTCAAGAAATTCACTTTTATTGAGATATCACCAGCTTTTGGTGAAGTGCTATAAATTTTGACCTGTGCTATGGACTTACGCCAATGCAGTGAGAGTTCTTTCACGTGCCACGCCATCCATGCACGGGACCTCGATTTTCAGTCTAATCCGAAAAAAATCGTGACTTTCACTTCATATGCTTGGTGAAGGAACAGCCACTTTGGTATGACCCGGTCCAGGAATCCTACCAGTAATCTGCACCCTTCCGTTATGTTATTTACACAGCGTCTCATATTCAGGAGAACTCGGTAATTACAGCAGTCGGGTCGCGCAACATTTGACTAAAGAAAAGGTACACCTTCTCATATTTTTACAAATATTTAAATCAAATAAACGTTATCAGAGACATAGCTGTGAAACATTCTATAAAATTATTCGAAATGGATGCTCAATGGGTCCTGTAAAACGATCCGAGTGTTCGATTATATTCTTCCGAATTGACCTTGGTCTGACATGTCTTTGATTCGTTATTTCGGAAGTGAAGACATTGATATCACAAAAGGTGGTCTGAGCTCCCGTTTGTTTATAATTTTACGATTTTCTCATGGGGAATTGGAATTACGTTTGATATTCCCATGTTTAAACCGATTAATCACATGCTTGTGAACTGTATATTAGCCGGCAAAATGTCGAGATAGAGTAAATGAATTTTGTTGATATCAATGTTTATTTTCGACATGCAGGTGAGTTATACTCAAACATCCTTACTTCACATGTTTGGTTTTTTTGTTGTTGTTTTTTTTTTTTTTTTTTTTTTTTTTTGCGACTGTAGTTAGACGACTGATTTAGCAAACTCGCCTTTTAAATCGGCTGTCGGGGCTTTTTTATATTCAGAAAATTGAACAAATATGGCTACCAATGGAAGTAAAACACTGGGGATGTTTCAAAAACATTATTATTATTATTATTATTATTTAATTAAATTGGTTTAAAAGTCGAGATGACAGCTTTAATATTCTGAACTCCTTAAACCTAAGATTAGCATCATCGTATTGCGGTGTTTTGGCGGATTTGGACAATACAGTTAGGTTTAGTAGTTAGCCTTGTCGCATACCATTGTCCACATCCATATACTAAATCTATCCAAAGATTAAAATAAAATAGCTCAACTGATTAAATCTTCTTAGCATAACGAATTTCTTTTTTTAAACCTATAGCTTTGTTCACGTGTTCTTATATCTGTATCTGCAATTGGTACATAGTGATGCTAGTTCAGCTGAAATAAAAAGTGTAAAAGATATACATGTATCTATTTTGAAGTAGACCATGATTTTCATTGTTGTTCTAATAGATAGATATTTTTATTCAAGGAAATTGTCACTTCCTAAGTGCAGGAAAATAGATACTGATGACAGTGCATAATAACTAGAACGACAATCATATACCCTTCTTTCTTACCAATTACAATGTCTGTACTAAAATCGGCTTTGTACCATTAATAACGTTTCAAAGCAAGTATCTGGATGATTTTCAATTCCAGAAGTATTACGATTGGAAGTCATCCCATGTTATAATAGATTCTGTGCAATTTTAGATGTTATGGTATGCCATCTAAACAAGAAGAGTTTGCTCTAAATAAATTCTTTTTTCTTTTGTTGATAAAACACAGGGAATGGACAGATTGTATTCTCTTTACCGGAAACCTGGTACTATCCCGTTTTGGATTCGCAGTTGTTCTTCATGTTGAGACTATTTGTATTATTTGCTTTGTCGTATTATAATGGACTTGGAGTTTTGATTATACATTGGTAATTCTTTAATTTTACTTTAAGGATTATTAAGTTGTAAGGACTGAATTTCCTCCTTCAAATTATTTCTGAAGTAATATTGATAATGCAGGTTTGGGCGGTGCAAACTTACACAAACTGTACTTCTGGAAGACACTACATGTACCTCCATAAAATAGAATGTACTCTTTGCACCTTTTGTTGCAAGACAAACATTTCCAGTATTGCGGACATTACAACTAAAGACTGGTAAGTATTGTACCAATGTTGTTGTTTTTTTCAAGTGACTTTTCATATGTTTGTGGCCGATGATGGTAACAGCAGGCTTTATTATCTTTTCAAAACATCCAGTACTGCTGCTCATTAGACGGAAAGAGCAAACCACAAAAATAATTTATAAGTACAAACACAAAAATCACAGACACCATAGTACCAATCCTCAGAATATCCAGAACACACTATACAAATCTGGTGCATATTGGACAAACACGGACCTCTATAAATCTATAGGTTGATTCAGGTGCCATGGAGGAGTAAGCATCCTCTGTCGACTGGTCACACCCGCCGTGAGTCCACAGTCAAATTCAAATGATATATTTGAGGAAAAAAGATTTATACTAAAGAATTTGGTCACTGCATTCATGATTGTACAACGTGGGTGGTGATGTGTTTGGAAGTAATACGTTTGAGAAATTAATCAACGTTTTTTTTGTATGAAAGAAAAACTTGCAAAAAGGAGAAACATATATTATCGTGAATGTACAGAAGGAATTGCAGAAAAGAAAAATAAGAAATTGATTACGATAGCCTTTCGGATGAGACAGTAAAAGCTGGAGGTCCCGTGTCACAGTAGGTGTTGGCACGTTAAAGAACCCTACTGCTCAATGGCCGTAAGTGCCGAGCATAGGCCAAAATTTGAAGCCCTTCACCGGCATTGGTGACGTCTCCATATGAGTGAAAGATTCTTGAGTGGGACGTTAAACAACAATAAACAAACAAACAAACGATAGCCGACTTTTTAATATAACGTAACATCTTATTTTCAAATGTTATGAAAACAATAATGATGTCCACATAAACGATGTATAAAGATATACTAGTATGTGGAGTAGATTGATGGTACGTAGAATGTTGGACATTTTTACGCTACAAACATTAAAACTGTGCTAATGGTAAAATGGCATGTTGATGACAATGAAAATGGTTTTCATTTCTGTTATATGAAATAAAAACGTCTTCTCCCTAAATGTTTTTCAATTCTGCAGTGATAGTTCTTTATTTCTGCTTTTTAAACATTCAAAAATGCCATTTTATCATTGAAAATGCTGTCGACCTTGCAGTTCCAATTTGTATTTCTTTTTACAGTTTATAAACTAAATAAGTGAGATCTAAACATCTGTTTGAAATATGTATATCTAACTGAATATAAGCTGTTTGAAATCAATATCTGCGGACATACATGTAATTTATTTAGGAGGGCATAAAAGTCATTCTATCTCATCGATTTTAATAACATCGATGAGATAGAACGCACTCACCTCAACGAAGTTGGGCGATGGGTTTATGTTATTGTCCCGTCATCGGCGTCCGGTTAATAAGACCATTGATACTGCTCATACATAGACGAAACTGACATGATATATATGTTTTGTCATCTTTTGTAAAACTATAACTTTGGTGTTGTTAATAATGTTTGTAACCACTGAGTCGTTGCCGCTGCTGGTGGACCGTATGAGTCCTCGAGTGCATACATAAACCCAGTACCTGGTATTTCGGTATCAGCAGATTATTTTATTCTAAAGTAGGCTATCATTTCGCTCGGATAGCATACCACATTTTAAATTCTTTTAAACCTCTCAAAAGCTAAGATACTCATCTTTTTTCCAGTTGGTACTTTTAGATTGATTTGGCAGTATATGTAGATTTATTATTTGCCCTTGTGTGATACCATTTTCATTTCAGAAATATACATTTATATTAAATTCGACCTGAAATGATTAAGTCTTATTGAAAGAAACAATCGTCATGGCAAAATGATAGAGATACCCGCAAAAAACATAGACGTCGTTATAGCAACTAATTGTTTCTTGACGTCATTTTCCGGAAATCTGTATCATTTTGCCAACCGTAAGACAGGCAAAGTCACAGGGCCGCAGTTACTGCCAAAGGGTCAATTGGTTGTGGAGAGAATCCGAAAGAGATCAATGGCCTTCTACAAATTAAATTTCTCACAAAATCATCTTGGGTTCCATCAGAGCTCGAATGAGTCTGAAATCGGAATTTAAATGAAAAATATTTGCTGATTTTTATCTATGTATAGTAATGGAGTCCGTAAAGACTAAGGAAAATTATAATAATAAAAAGATATCGGATGTAAAAACAAAATGGTACATTTATACTTCAAATTTCCTTACAGGTTTTGGATTTAAAGATCAGAAATACCAGAGTATTCGCCAGGAGGTTCCAGAGACTTCTGATCTGGTGAACATTTGACAAACACGCAACTCTGAAAATCCAGACGTGACACAATTAAGGTGCCATGAAGGAGTAGGCAATCCGCTGTTGAGCGGTCATAACCACCGCAAGTCCACAGGCAAATTGAAACGAGGAATAAATACTCGTCATGAATACGAAAACATGTAATAAATACTCGTCACGAATACGAATACATGTATGAGAGAAAAAAAGATTGTAGTAATTAAGATTCATTGAGTACTGGAAGACAATGTGTATGCCCAAACAGTAAAAAAGGATATACGGAATTGAAGGGCAGGTAAGATAAAAGAAAATTTAAAGCCTACTGCACCTGGTATTCCCAGGCGGTCACCCATCCAAGTACTAACCAGGCTCGACGTTGCTTAACTTCGGTGATCGGACGAGAACCGGTGTTTTCAACGTGATATGGCCGTAGACATAAGAATGTGATTTTTTGTACCTTTTATACTTCATTCCTTTTACTTAAATTCGATTTAATTCCTTGAATACGTATTATATTTTCTATTATTGCAATAAAAAGATCACATCACAATTGAACTATAAAGTTACATTTATTTTGTTTTAAAATGCACAAAGATCCATTTGATATATAAAAACTGACTAAACCGTGTAATGGAATCGAACTAAAACGGATTCAGCTTGCACTGTCCACTCCATGGTTTGTTAGAAATCTAAATTTGACAACATTGTACAATCATTATATGTGTCTTTCAAAGTATATTATCCTGGTTATTTTGTTTTTTGGCAGTGAATTATTGCCATATATCAGTTTTAAGTAAATGCAGAGGAACTTAATAGAATTTTCACCAAATTTAAATAAAAAGCTCAAAGAAAAAAAAATGGACACTGAATGGTCAACACCAAATACACAATTGTATCAGTCTTGCAAGTCTTGTCAGAGGTCAATTTCTGTAAATGCATCAAAGGTTAAAGTTATGTTAGGTTAATGGAAAAAAGACACCAGGTAGAGCTTTAGCAAAGCACCAACAGGAAAATTTCGATCAGGTGCCCTTTAGTTGAAAGGTACTTCCACCTTTGTAAAACGGTTTTTTCATTCCATCCCGTGGGCGTAGATTTAAATTGTGTATCAATTTCTGCAACACATATATGATACCCTGTGATTTCACATTCTTTCTAAAAAAAATGTGTATTGTTTCGAAAGACTTTGACAGATATAAAACTACTGCTGTCGAAATTTCGCATTTTCCGGATGAAGTCCTTTTCAAAAACGATCTTGATCCAAGAAGTTGCACAAAATAGAATTTTGCAATGTGTTTATTGTTTATTGATTTGAAATTTAAATGAAAAAATGGTGTCGACAATTCTACATCATTATTTTAAAATATTATAAACAGTCTTCTTTGTCATGCAGAACTCGAGGATTTCATGTAATGAGTGTTGCATAATAAATATTACATATGGTGATGCCAGATTGATATATCCCTCTCATGTATGTAACTACATGTATACTCTCAGAGGTATTGTACAAACGATTGTATACATTTTACAATTCCTACACGCATATATATATATAAAGTCCGTGTGTGTGTTGTCATACGCTGATCCTTCTTATCAATATGTTACGATTATGATTGTTTTACGTATCTGGATGTTAACATGGTTGACTGAGAAGGAATTGGATCCGTTTTGTGTGTGTTAAGTTCCGCGATATGGTTTTATCAGGTTTTAGATATCTATTTATATTTATCAAATTCCTGTTACGTGGTTTTATAAATAATTTAATAATGTTTGTCTATTTCTGTTTACAATTTGCTCAGATATAGAAAAAAGAAAATTTAAATTGTAAATATAAACGGTAACGAGCGTCTACGGCCATATCACGTTGAAAACACCGGTTCTCGTCCGATCACCGAAGTTAAGCAACGTCGAGCCTGGTTAGTACTTGGATGGGTGACCGCCTGGGAATACCAGGTGCAGTAGACTTTTGTTTTTCAATCATTCGTTTTCTATTTTGAACCTTTTGGCTTGATTCTTCCTTCATTTCCGTTTCATGGACTTTCCCTTGCCTGATTATTTTCATTTCTCGTTGAGCGCAGTATTTCATCTTCATTTTCACACTTAATTCTCAACACATTTTTTAAATGTACACTCATTAGCTACCAACGAGCTTCTGAAAAAAAATAAAAATTGCCTGAAACATTTCAAAACTTTATGTTGAGTTCAGATTACAGCATATACAGTTTTTATGGGCGATAAAGACCATTACTTTTTAGAAGGCAATTTCAAAGTAAGACCTTAAAATATCGGATAACTGAGTACTACTAGAAAAATATCACAAAAGGGCTACCTCACTCATCATATGGGATTTGAGCATTCATTGAAGTCATCTTATAAGAAGATTCCACTGTCTTCTCTAAAATGTTGTCTCCCCATTCTAATTTGTTTTATATTTTTCAGTATTTGCGTTTGGTTGCCGATGTATAATTTGTATAAACTTGTGAAATTAAGTATAATTCCCATTCATTTCGATATAACTTAATTACGTTGTCCATCATACCAGAGACATATAACATGTAAATACATATGTCTCTGATCAAACAAAGCATCTACATTTGTATAATTGTGAGATAATTCAATTACTGAGCAGAGCACCTGCCATCTAGATAACTTACCTGCAATATGTGAAGTCAAAATTTTGAGTAATTTGTTTAGGGTTTTTCTGTATACAGACATGTTTCGAAATTTCTAATATTTATGTGTCGATAAGCAGAGGTGCTAATTTAGTGCCCACTGGAATGTCAATATTATTGACAATGCTCGTCAGAATTCTGTAAAATAGTTGTGTTAAGGATTATGATCATTTCCAATTATCTACACCACAAAATACCTACATACTTGAACGTTTAATTTTACTGATGTTCATAATATTCTAAAAATAATTTGAATAACATCAATATGTGATTTGATTTTATTCAACGTTTTATATTATGGTCAATGTAGAAATTGAAACTTGTTCGAGTGTTAAGGTTGGATATCGTTTATGCTACGATCATCAAAACTGAAAGTGGAACGTTATTCATTTGAAGGTATAAAAGGACGTATTGGCAGTAAATAATATGGACGACACAGAGATACATATTAATATTTAATATTATAATTGTAAGCATGAAAATATCCAAAAACAGAAATTCTTCTTATTTTAGAATGATAAAAAAGAAATGATATGTTCTAAAAATTAGAAGTATGTTATGATGATAAAATAAATAGAATTGTATGAAAATTTGTAAATTAGCACCTTTACGTTTTGTTATAAAATACCATTTTCTGCTTTATCATTTTTCAATGTTTTTCTAACTGCAGTACAATACGTAGAATCCTCAAATTTAGAACTGAAATTTTTATATCTTTCATTCCTGCAAACCGCTCAAAGTAAAGATTTACAGACGCTTTTTGGAAGCACTTGTTTTAGGTTAATATGAAATTTTCCTAGTTGTAATTGAAGTAACCCAATTTTATGTCTATCATTTAAGATTATATCGATAAAGTGAATTTTGGTTATGTATGATGAATCTGGCCAAATGTGAAATTATGTTAGCCAAATGTCCCCCCCCCCCCCCCCCCCCCCCCCCCCCCCCCCCCCCTCCCCCCCCCCCCCCCCCCCCCCCCCCCAGCCCCAAATGTTCTCAACCATTTCAAATAAGGGTAAAGTCCACTGTCATAATTCAGGGATGTATGATATGAAATAATTTTTTACAATAATTTTATGTGTGATTTTAACTTGCTCACTTCCGAAATATGACATTAGACCATTCTATTTTGTGGCTTGGGCTAGTTTAAATTTAATGCAGCACAGGAGTTGGTTAATTAAAGACAATTACAAATGTATATGATTTGCTGAAAGGTGAGTATAGATGGACAATTTAATCAATGTTTTACATATTTGTAATACTTTTGAAGCCATAATGATGTCTAATGAAAAACATAATGTGTTTTGTTACACCTATCCGATACTTATAGTTAACTATACCGTTAAGTTTTGAAACTTCTCATTTCATTATGAACGATACGAAATATGAAATTGAACTAGATTGACCTAAAAGTTGAATACAGTTATTACTTTCACAGAGACGCCTGCGAAACAAAATTCTTATTAGGGAAGAACCAGAGCAGAAGAAAGGGGGTATTGCAGTGAAATAGGGAATAGGATTGAAACAAAAAACAATAGTCTACTGCACCTGGTATTCCCAGGCGGTCACCCATCCAAGTACTAACCAGGCTCGACGTTGCTTAACTTCGGTGATCGGACGAGAACCGGTGTTTTCAACGTGATATGGCCGTAGACGCTTAGGAAGGTAAATTGTTACCTTATATACTTTCAACCTTTTGCTTAAAATCCATTTATAATCTTACATACATATCATTATTCTATTATAGATATTTCTATAACTACAATACAAAAGATCAAAATTTTATCTTTAAGTTACATTTCGCCATAAAATCTCGAAATACCAGTAGTTATATAAAAACCGACAATACCATGTAATGGAATTAAACTGAAAAACGGATTCGATTTTAAAATTATCAGCTCTTGTATTTTTAGAAACCAAAGTTTGAAAACATTGTATCATAATCATTCATTTCTGTCGAAGTATTTGATATTAAACTCCAGGTATGTTCGTGATTCACCATTTACTAATTTCTAACATACTCAAACGGACAAACTGTTTTTACCAAAAATATTTCAATTTTTTCTATTTTTACTACCTGCACTTGATGTGTAATAACAAATATGAGCCTATACACAGGTATCAAAATCATATATTCCTATATGAAAATAAGGTGAGGTCCAGTGTGGTATTCATATAGTAAGGTTGAGTTAATCAGTTCAATTGACAGAAACGATATCGTCTTGAGCATTATAACTTTGGTATTATGTTTATATTATTTTCAATTGAAAAAGTGCCAGACCTGAGGTTCTCAAGCAATTTTCACAAAATATATAGGAATTTAAGAACTGTTATGCCGATGTATAACTCCTTTTTGTTATTGTACATCAATCTAAATATTAAAAATGAAATGAAAACATTTTGAAGAAAACACAGCTACCCCTTTAAGTAATGTTATTGGATGCAGTTACTCATATATTCTCTGGGCCAGGACCACCAATGAACTATTTTTAAAACATTCATGGAGAGTCATTTCTAAATCAACCTTGATAAAACTTTTACCATAAATCTCAGAATATCTGAAATTTTCGTTGTGTATTTGCTCATAATGTTAAAATTTTCTGTTTTCAAGATTTAGGAAATCAAACATAAAATTAAATTCTTTTTGTCACAATTTCCTATTTACAAATTTTTAAAGGACATTTTAAAAATTATATCTTGTGAAACTCATCACTACTATAAAACGAAACAATGGTAAAATTTATAACAAAACAAATACAAAAACTTCAAAACATAAATGGTTGAAAATTGAACTGAAATTGAATGGGAAATGGCTCTGTGATTTTTTTAAAATTTATATTTACACATATTAAAAAGAAACTTTATATCTTGCAAACTTTACAACAACAAAACAAATACATATATTAAAAAATAAATGGGAATGTCAAGATTATTTACCATAAAAACTGTACTTATTTTAACTGCTAAACAAAGTTTAAAGTAGTTTAACAATTTATTCGGCAACTTATTTCAAAAATTCAAATTTGTGCTAATCGGTAGAACCTCGTTAGATATAAATTATTTCTGTCTACGGTTCAAAAATAATCTTACAAAAGTGGAACATCTGTGGTTTAAAGTGAGTTCTGCCAACTGATTTGTCTTTCTGATTGAGCCCACTAATTTTAAATGCCCATCAGATATAATATATTTTTTCCAAATGTTTTCCTTATTTCTGCAATTGAAAATTGTTTATTGATTTGAAATTGTCCCCATAATCTAGAGTGCTAACAGTTCTACATAATAATGATCATGTTTGTCTTAACCCAATGCCTTTCAGTATTGGATCTAGTATAATAAAAAACATAGTGATTCGAAACCAAATTATGAAAAGAAATGGGAGGGAGCAATATATTTTGGGAATGAGGTTGACTGGAAAGTTTTAAATAGTAACGTTTTTTGGTTCACAAGAGATACAAGACTAATTTGGTTCCAGTATCGAATTGTACATAGAATAATAGCAACAAATAAATTTCTATACAATATTAAGTTAAGAAATGACCCATTATGTTCTTTTTGCAACAATGAAAATGAAACTATAATTGAACATTTGTTTTATAATTGCTCCCATGTTAACTTGTTTTGAAAAAAAGTAGAAAATTGAATTAAAGAAAAAAACAAATGAAGAGATAAAACTGTCAATAATAGACATTTTATTTTAAAAAAAACAACAAACAAAATTATAGTTTAAATATTCTGATTATTTTAATGAAGATATACATAATTAGAAAAAGATTTGAAGATAAAATTCTTAGAGTAGATGAAATTAATAAAATTTTAAATCACTATTACAAAATGGAAAAATACATTTTTATAACTAAAGGAAGAATCAATATCTTTGATAAATATATATACAATATACATAATTAGAAAAAGATTTGAAGATAAAATTCTTAGAGTAGATGAAATTAATAAAATTTTAAATCAGTATTACAAAATGGAAAAATACATTTTTATAACTAAAGGAAGAATCAATATCTTTGATAAAAGATTTCATATGCTATTTTGTTAACCAAGTATTTAATATTATATATTTCCAAAACATAAATTATACATAATATTATACACATAATACCAATATGAATGTGTGTGTGTGAAAGTGTGTATAATTGCAGTTATTTTTCTTCTCTCTCTTTTTTTACACTTCAAATTGTGAAATTATTACATATTGTATGATATGATAATGTAGTGTAAATAAAATAAAAAAAGAGTGCTAACAGTTCTACATAATAATGATGATGTTTGTCTTAACTCAATGCCTTTCAGTATTGGATCTAGTATAATAAAGAACATAGTGATGTTAGTTTGACAAATCTCCATCCAGAATGTACTTTCACACAATAAGATATTAGGTACCAGCTGTTCATCTTATACTAAAGTAATATTTGGCACTGTTAACACTATTTTAATTCGAAAATTGTCTAAAGCTAAGATAGTCATTTTTTTACAGTAGTTACTCTTAGACGGATTTCGGCTATACTTTTAGAGATATTATTTGGCCTTGTATGATACCACTTTATCTTTAGAAAATACGCATACTTTTCAAATTGGAGCTCAACTGATGAAGTCTAATTGACAGAAAAGATATCGTCTTGAGCATTATAACTTTGGTATTATGTTTATAATATATATTCTGGTAATGGTCGTGTTAACTAGACTATTCCTACGTATTCCTATGATTCTATATATTCTTGTCATACTCATAGTGTCCATATCAATATAAAACACAATTTGGTTTATTGTGAAGAAATCGAATCCGTTTTGTGTTTAATTCCGCGGTATGGTTTTATCCGTTTTTAGATATATCTTGATATTTACATGTATATCCTACAAATTTGTTTTAAATATTTTGTCTATTTCTGATTTTAATTTGTAAAATGCAATTACATTAAGAGTATTTTAACAGAAGATGGGCGTACAATTGAGAAGGGAGAAAGTATAAACAGAAAATTTGATCAACATCCAGTGTCTACGGCCATATCACGTTGAAAACACCGGTTCTCGTCCGATCACCGAAGTTAAGCAACGTCGAGCCTGGTTAGTACTTGGATGGGTGACCGCCTGGGAATACCAGGTGCAGTAGACTTTTGTTTCGTGATTCTTTTAGGTTTTGGACATTCGTATTATTTGGCTTGATTCTGTATGAACCTCCCCTTACCTTTCTGCTTACAATTCTCATTAATCATTTTCAATTTTATTTCCTTATATTTTCATCTTTTGGTGTTTTTCCCTCTCAACAAGTTTTCAAATATGCACGTATCAGCTACAATTGAGCCATTACCTTTCTGCTTACAATTCTACAATAAACTAGAAATAGGGCCACCCCACCAACCAGACCATATTTTGGACATTAACTCAAGCATTTTGATGTGAAGTTTACACTAGTATCTATTTTACCATTGTCTTCCCATTCTAATATGCTTTGTATTCCTTGATATTCGCAGTTAGATGTTGATGAAAATAGTCTGCATATGCTACTAAAGTATAAATCCATACTTATTTCAAACTAAACATTCAAAATTTGTTTAACTATTAGGCAGTTTAATTAAATTAATGACCTGTCATCCAGAAAAAAATAAATTGCACCTGCAGTTAAAATTGAGCTATTTTGTTTTGGTTTGGTTTTATGTCAGCAGTTTCAAGTCAAACCTGTCTTAACAGCATTTTGTTTTCAGCAGCCATTCGTCTTCAACAGCCATGTAGTTTGTGTCCCCCAATCAATTTCACTATGTAAACATACCTAAACCAGCAGCCACCTGTCTAATGCGGCCAACAGCCGGTGATATACACAACAAAATGCTAAGTCACATTGGTTTCAGTAGCCATTTTATGAGCATGGTTGATCTATCAGTAGGAATACGAATCAGAATCAAGTAAATATTATAAACATAATACCAATAACTGATTTTGTTTTAGCAATAAAATGACACTTTTATGTAATGTAGATATTTAATGGTAAATTATGTCAAAGTATCACATAGTGTTATTATTATATATTGATAAGTACATGTGTTGTCATATACTGCATAACGTACAACACTTTTCTTGTGATTTTTATTAACCTGGAACCAAAGGCCACCTGTCTTATGCAGCCACTGTTTCAGCTTCCCTTGAGTGGCTGCTGAAAACATGTACTATGCTAAAATCGACAGAGGTGCTTATTTAGTCACCATTGGGATTCCAAAACACTATTAAAAATACTCCAAAGAAACCCTGAAAGTATTTTTATTTTTACCAAATACAAATATATCTACATCACGAAATAACTTGATAATTGAACAAAATAATTTAGATAAAATGAGTTTGAATTTTATTTTGTCTAATGGTCGATTTTGAGATATGATCAGTGAAGATCAAAATTTAATGTGACAGAAATGAAATTGAAACTTACTGGAATGTTGGATCTTGGTTATGCCATAATAAAAAACTGTCAGCGCAACACTATTTGTATAAAGATATCAAAGAACATAATGAAGGTAATTTTATAAAACGACACAAAAACACATAAAAATTAATTTTTGTTCTATAAATAAAAGTAGGAAAGATATTTCTTTTTCAATAAGAGAAATTGTCCCATTTTAAACGTGATATTCCATAGACTATCAGTAGCAATCCATGATAATTCTTTCTTTTTTTCTTAAACTAATAAATTAATGTGTTTCGCAGGGTTATCCGTTGCCGAGTGGTTAGAGGATGAATCACGATTCAAACCCTGAAATCTAGGGTTCGAGCCCCGCCGGAACCTACGCTGATTCTGTCAGAATAATTGCCAGTGTACTTGCAGATGATGATTGGTTTCTTCCCAGGTACATTGTAATTGGGTTCTCTCCTCCGCCACGAAAAACTGACCCTACCTGACCATATAAGTGACACTTTTTGAGTGGAAACTGACTGTCCACATATAACTGAAAAACATCTCAAGCAATCCAAGATTGTTTGCAAATTACTTTGTATCAAACACAACTATTATTTTATGTTTTATTGATGTTGTGTAGACTGTAAACTCCTATATATCTACTAGACATCTAGTAATTTAGGGACAAAAACATGAATGATACAAATATGTATTTAACATTTTAATTTCATTATGAACGAAATGAAATACGAAAACCAAATACAAATTAGAATGCAGTAACATACAGATGTATTTTTGCTGAAATATCAGAGGAGAAAACTAAATTCTAATACGGAATTTAGATTTAAAGAACATAGGAAAATTACTTGAAAATTGAAACACGTTGAAAACAAAACAAAATTCCACTGCACCTGGTATTCCAGCGGGGTCTAGATAAGCACTTCTGTGATATTCCAGTTGGGAGGAAATATTAAAGCAACTCTGTTTGTGTATTGATATTGCAGTTAGGAGGAAATATTAAAGCACTTCTGTTTGTGTATTGATATTCCAGTTGGGAAGAAATATTAAAGCACCTCTTTTATCGATTTCAACATAGTATATGTAAATCATTGATGTTTCGAAACTGCTTACAAATAAAAACAAAACAAAACAACCACAATCACAAGAAAACCAAATGGCTCAACATTTCTACTTAGTATACAAATTATTTTACTTTAATTTAATCACACTGTTTCATAAAGACATTTTAATAAGGTTTGTTCTACGAAGAAAACTTTTATTTAAGTTTTACTGAAACAAAATAATATGGAATAATACTTTAGTATATGAGTTGATAAGCAGAATATTTCATCTACATCAAAATGCAAAAATTCGGAAATGCGAAGACAATAGTAGGTTATAGAGTCGATCCATCGTATCAAAATGCTTGACTGACTGTGAACTGGTGACTGGTGTGATTAATGAGGTGGTCCTTTTTGTGGCTTGCTAGCGATGGCTCGCTGTTATCTAATGCACGTTCATTTGACGATTTGTTGAGAATTGTAAAATAGCAAAAGATGAAAACATGAACGAACAAAAATTGAAACAATCGAAAACAGGTATAGGTAAGAGAAAATCCACGAGGAAGCAATCCAAATAAGTCAGGTGTCCAAAACCTTCAGGAAATGGAATGAGCAAAAGAATAGTCTACTGCACCTGGTATTCCCAGGCGGTCACCCATCCAAGTACTAACCAGGCTCGACGTTGCTTAACTTCGGTGATCGGACGAGAACCGGTGTTTTCAACGTGATATGGCCGTAGACACTGGCAGATGCATATATTCGCAAGTTATTCTTTCTTCCTTCTAAATTTTACGTACATCTACCGTTGATATACTCTTAATGTGATTGTATTTTTTATAAATCATAAGAAGAATATACAAAATATTCATACTCTTTACAAACCAATACACAACTATGCAGGAATATGAAATTACATTGCATACGATATCTAAAACCCGATAAAACCATACAGTGGAACTAAACACTAAAACGGATTCAATTTCCTCTCAATCAACTATATTAACAAAGTAGGAATTGTCTAGTTTATACAATTTTTCCTATGAGGTACGAACATCCAGGATAAAGATTTGTCAAACTAGCATCACTATATTTAATTGTTCTTTATTGCACCTCATTCATTACTTAAAGTCAAACAGGATTATAATTATGCAGAATTGCTAACAATCTGATTGTGGGATAAATTTCAAATCCATGAACAGTTCTGCGTAGATATGAATCCTGTTGAGTTTTTCACCTGACAATTCGTGTTGTATTTCTTGATGAGCAGTTTGAAGAACTTTGGGCAGTTCAGGTGAATGACATCTAGTAAATTAATGATAATAGACTGAATAGCTTATTCATCACTTTGTTTGTTTGTTTGTAATTACTATACAATGTAAAACTACCACACGCATATTTGACAGACAAAGATGCTATAGCCATACAACAAATAGGGAAATTAAACTTTAGAGAGAGAGAGAGAGAGAGAGAGAGAGAGATAGAGACACGCAACAATTGAAGCAACTTTATTTCTGCTCAATATTCTTATAACTCATTTTAAAAACTATTACAAAGTCATTTCCCATTCAATTGCAATACAGCTTTTAATATTAACCATTTATGTTTTGAAATGTCTGCATATTTGTTTTATTTTTAAGTACTAATGAGATTGTGCAAGATACAAAATTCTAATGTCCAAATTTGTGTAAATAGTAAATTGTAACAAGATCAAATTAAATTTGGTTAAATTGCTTAATCTTGAAAACAGGAAATTTGAACTTTATGAGCAAATACACAATGTAACTATCATATATTATGATTCACAATTGATTAAGAAATGACTGTGTATGATTGTTTTGCCAAAATTGTTGATTGATATGAAATATGAAAATCTAGAGTAAATGAAAAAAGCTACATTTATTTTGGCGTGTCACCACACACACACACACACACACACACACACACACACAGACACACATCCTTCGACAGAAACGAATGGCTATGGTATGTTTTTAAACTTTTAGATTTCTAACGACACAAAGAGCTGATAATGTTAACTAAATCCGTTTTATTAAGTTTATTTCCACTACATGGTTTTGTCGGATTTTATACAGCTACTGGTATTTTTAGATTTTATAGCGACAGAAGTGTAACTTAAAAATAAAACTTTGATCTTTTGTATTTTAGTTTTAGAAATATTATAATAGAAAATTGATATATATGCCAGTAAGAAATGAAATCTACACACAAGGGTTGATTGTATAAAAGGAAACAATTTAACAACTTCGATGTCTACGGCCATATCACGTTGAAAACACCGGTTCTCGTCCGATCACCGAAGTTAAGCAACGTCGAGCCTGGTTAGTACTTGGATGGGTGACCGCCTGGGAATACCAGGTGCAGTAGACTTTTGTTTTCCTCATTCGTTTTCCTTTAAGGTTTTGGACACTTATCTTATGTTGATTGCTTTCCTATCGACTTCCCCATACCTACCTACCTTCAGTTATTATTGATCATATACAGTTTGTTTGTTCGTGGTTCATCTTTTGTGTTTTACAATTCTAAAAAAATTAATTTCGAATGTACACGCATTATATTTTACCATTGTCTTCCCATTGTAATGTACTTTATATTTCCTAATCATGTTTTGCATTTAGATGTTGATGATATATTCTGCTTACAAACGCATATATTATACATGTATATATATATTTTAAAGTTTTCTTCGTAAAGCAAATATTTAAAATATGTATCATTATGAAATAAAGTAGTTTGATTAATTAAAAGACATGCCATGTAGACAAAATTAATTGCATGCTAAGTTGAAATTTTGAGTCATTGGGTTTTGTTGTTGCTGCTGTATTTTTACTTGTTAGCAGTTTCGAAACGTCAATGATTTATGTATACTATGATACAATCGATAAACAGGTGCTAATTTAGTCCAAATTGGAATTTAAATACACAGAGGGGTTTACCTATTCCCCATTGGGATGCCAGGTCCAGTAGAATTTTGTTTTGTTTTAAACCTGTCTTCATTTTCATTTAATTTTCCTATTTTTTCATATCGCGGAACTAAACACAAAACGGATTCGATTTCCTCGTAATCAACTAAATTATGTTTTATATTGATATCGACGCTCTGAGTATGACAAGAGTGTATCGAATCATAACTGTGTGTAGGAATTGTCTAGTTTATACAATCATTTACAGAATACCTTACCGTGGGTGACAGTATTTTCTGGATAGAGATTTGTCAAACTAGCATCACTCTACTTGATCTTTATTATAATTATTCATATACTATACTCATTACTTAAAAGCATTGAGTTTAGATAAACTTGATCGTAATTATGAAGAATTGTTGGCACCCTGATTGCGGGACAAATTTCAAATCCACAAACAAGAAAAACATCGGGAAAAAATTATGTTACGTCTGATGGGCATTTGAAATTTATGGTCTTAAACAGAGAGACAAATCGGTTACCAGAACACACTCTAACCCACCGATGTTCCACTTTTGTAAGATTAATTTTGAAACTTAGACTGAATTAATTTATATCTAATGAGGTTCTACCGATTAGCACAAATTTGAATTTTTCAAATAAGATGTTGAAGAAATTGTTATACTACTTTAAACTGTGTCCAGCAGCTGAAATTATTACAGTTTTCATGGTAAATAACCTTGACATTCACCTCTTTGTTGAAATATATGTACATGTTTGTATTTGTTTGGTTATAAATTGCTGTTGTATCGTTTCATAGTACTGATTAATTTTGCAAGACATAATATTTTAATGTCTCTTTTTATTATGTGCAAATATAAAACAATATATTTTTTAAACAGATCATTACAGAGTTATTTCCCATTAATTTTCAGTTCAATTTTCAACCAATTATCTTTTGAAGTTTTTGTACTTGTTTTTTGTAATGTTTTGTACTTGTTTTTTGTAATGTTTTGTACTTTTTTTTGTAATGTTTTTCATTGTTTCGTTTTATACAGTATTGATGAGTTTTACAAGATATGATTTTTTTTCAAAATGTCTTTTTAAAGTGTGTAAATAGAACATCGTGACAAAAAGAATTAAATTTTATGTATCAATTCCTAAATCTTGAAAACAGAAAATATAAACATAGTGAGCAAATACACAATTAAAATGGCAGATATTCTGAGATTTGTGGTCAAAGTTTATCAAAGTTGATTTAGGAATGACTCTCTTTGAATGTTTTGAAAAAGGTTGATTGGTGGTCCTGATCCAGAGAAATTATAAGTAACTGCATCCAAATACATAAATAAATGGCGAAGCACGAACATATCATGATTATAATATAATATACCATTATCATATAATGTTTTAAACTTTAACTAAACAAAGAGCTGATAGAGTAAATCGAATCCGGTTTTTTCAGTTCAATTCCTTTACATGGTTTTATCGGTTTTTATCTAACTACTGGTATTTCTGGATTTTATGGCGACATAAATGTAACTTAAAGATAAAATTTTGATCTTTTGTATTGTAGTTATAGAAATATTCATAATAGAATAATGATATGTATATAATGTTATAAATGGATTTTAAGCAAGGGGTTGAAAGTATATAAGGTAACAATTTACCGTCTTCAGTGTCTACGGCCATATCACGTTGAAAACACCGGTTCTCGTCCGATCACCGAAGTTAAGCAACGTCGAGCCTGGTTAGTACTTGGATGGGTGACCGCCTGGGAATACCAGGTGCAGTAGACTTTTGTTTTGTTTCAATCCTTTTTCCCATTCCAGTGTACTATTCCCCTTTTTCTTTAGTTCAGATTTCCTGCTAAGAAAAAAAATAGCTGTATTTTACTATATTCCTTTTTTATATTGTTTTCGTTTTTCACATCATTCGTTGGCATAGTTAGGAAATGTGAAGTTTCAAAACTTAACTGTATCGTTAATTCTAAGAGAGCAATGTTGACGTACCTTGATACATTTGATTTTCCATCACACATCACTTATGACTTCAAAATTATTACATAATATAATTTTTTTTTATATAATTGAGCGTTTAAACTAAAATTCCACAATTTACTCAGATTTATCATACATAAAACAGAAATACTATCACCCTTCATTCTATCGATATAAGTCCAAGTGATAGGCCTAAATTTGAGTTATTTCAATTTTAACTAAGAAATATTTCATATATTATCCTAAAAACACGTCTATAAATCTTTACTTTCAACGGTTTGCAGTAAGTAACATGGATTTCCAGAGGTCCGTGCTTGTCCATTGTTCACTATATTTGTATATGTATCTTGATCATACTGAAGATCTATAATTTGGTATCTGAGATATTATATATGTATATATATATATATATATATATATATATATATATATATATATATATATATATATATATATATATATATATATATATATAGTTACAGGTCTAATTTTGAAGATTCAACAGTACTGCAGTCAAGAATACATTGAAAAATGAAAAATTAGAAAATGTTATTTTACAAAACGTATTTCATTTGTATCCATACAACCGTTCACCATAATAAACGTTATATATATATATATATATGTGTGTGTGTGTGTGTGTATGTGTGTGATTCACTCTTCTATACTTGTATAATGATACATATATATTCTATTTTCAGTTTTGAGGATCATAGCATAAACGATATACAGCATTCGAATTAGTTTCAATTTTACTTTTGTCATCGCACGCATTGAATTGTGATCTACATTGACCACAATATGCAAAACGTTCAATAAAATCACAGCACATTTCATTTTAATTATTTTATAGAATAATGTGAATATATGTAAAATGAAATGTTCAATTATTTAATTGTTTTGTGGGGATTTAGAACACTGATAGAGATATGATTTGAAATATTACAACACAGCATTATAAATTTATTTGCGAGATTTTGTAGAGCATTTTCAACAGTGTATTGGAATTCCAATGGAGACCAAATTAGCATTATGCTTACCAAATCGTAAAAATTTCGGAACTTGTTTGTTTACAGAAAATCCAAACCAAATACCTCAAGTTTTCATCTTCACATACAAAATAAATGTTCTAGATGCTAGAGCTTCTCTTAAATTAAGTTATCTCACAATTAAACATATTGATAGTCTAATTAAAGTATATTGATATAAACTGGAAATATATTTTATTTCATGAGTTTATTTCCAAAATAATTCATCAGTAAGATATTTCAAATACTGCAAAATTTAAAACAAATTAGAATGGGGAGACAATGGTAGAAAATACAGTGGAATTTTGTTATCAAAACACTTCAATGTCTAAGTATGTTATGATGAGTGAAATGGTCCTTTCGTGATATTTTCAGAGTGCATATAGTACTAAATTATCCAAGATCTTGGTCCTACTTTTGAGATTGGCTTCCAAAACGTAATGGTCCTTATCGCCCATAATGTAATAGCAAAACTGTATAATTATGCTGTAGTTTGAATTCAAATAACTTTTTAAGATTTGTCAGGATTTTAATTTTTTTTACTAGAAATTGCTCGGTGATAGCTAATGAGAATGTGTTGAGAGTTAGATGTTAAGAAAAGCTGAAGATGTTCAATGAGAACTGAAAGTAAATAAGCAAAGGAAAGTGTGATACGGCAGGGAAGGAAAAATCAAGCCAAAAGATCCAAAATAGAAAACGAGTGATTGAAAAATAAAAGTCTACTGCACCTGGTATTCCCAGGCGGTCACCCATCCAAGTACTAACCAGGCTCGACGGTGCTTAACTTCGGTGATCGGACGAGAACCGGTGTTTTCAACGTGATATGGCCGTAGACACTGGTAGGGGTAAATCTTTACTTTTTATACGTTCAACCATGGAAATTCGAACTTCATGTACATGTCATGTCTTTCACACCTTTTATTATTTCATATTTCCTACAAATTCAATATAAAAAAATCACAGCTATGTTTGAAGTTACATTTATGTCGTATTTAAATCTACAAGTGCCGATAGATATGTAAAAACGGACACATTAATGTAATGGAATTAAACTAAAAAACGGGTCCGTAAAACTGACATTGGATACAAAATTGAATAATCATGTTTCATTTCTACCCATTTTGTATTGTTTCTCGTACATCAATATACATATAATTTGTTATTTAAACTCCACAACCTACTATAATCATTATTCTCAACTCAAGTAAGAAATCGATGTTATTTAATCAAATACATTCTGTATTAGACACATATAATTTCAATAGTTTATTTTCTGAGCATGAAGAATGAAATCATTAGAATTAATAATAAAAACCATTTTATTAAATTCTCACTTAATGACTATAGGTTTTGACTCAATTCTATAAATAATCATTTTTGTCAATTTTGAATGATTCCTTAATTTGCAATTAGGTTTTGAACAGGATAAAATATCTGTACATGCAATGACATGAGACAATATCTATACATGTAATGATAGAAAGGCGTGTATAAAATACATAATAATTAGAAATACTGTGTCGCCACATTGGTCTTACATAGACATACATTTGTAGAATACATCGAGTAATAGGTTTCTTCGCTATCCGCTGAGTTTCAACAACAAATATATGGAAAAAAACCGTTCATGTATTGCTACAGTTACATATACAGTATTTTGTTTTTTCAGTAAATACATGTATGTACATTTCACCTATTGCTTTGCCGCCACCTTGACTATGAAGAAACCGACAAAATAGATATGCTACTGAAAGTCACTTAATGTACATCGTTAATAAAACATTTATATCAACCAAAAATCAAATTTCATTTAATTCAAACAAGCAATGCATAATTAGTGTAATTTTTAAGGTATGGGGAAATGATCAATATCAAGGATTTGAGGAACACAACACCCATGACACCATGTATATAAAAGTCATGAACAAACTAAAACACTACCAAAACCTTTATTGGGGAATCATAATTTTCAGACGGATAGATATTTGTTCAAACCAGTGAAATCGGTCAATATTTTTGTTATGGATGCAGATATACCACAACTGTCGATTTCATTTTCAGTTAGCCGTTAGATATTTAGAGATTATTACATGTGGTTTTTTTTCCATATCGGCACGGTATTATCCCTAGACCACAAACAGAAGGTATAGTTCAAACAAACAATAGATATAGTCTTAAACATTTGTCACGAAGAAAATATTAATTATTTTTAAGCAATTTTACATTTATCATTGAACTAAATTAAGTTGTCAATTTTTCCATTTCAATTTTTACTTTATTCAATCTTCAGATAGTTTTCATTTAATCAGTCGTTTTACTTATAATTTCCATCTTATATCAGCTTGAGAAATTGATCAGCAATTCTTATTTGCATATTAATGAGGTTCTACTACAGCTGTTTAGATAAAATGCCAACTTCACATCATGTATTTTGTTTAGGATAATCAGTGTCCATCGATGACACACAGGTCAAGTGGACACTGTCTAGCAAATATATAAGATTTGAATTGCATTTTTATTGCGTTTATGATTTTATATTGTCCATTGGTATATGGACATTTTTATTGAAGCGCAGTAGCGCTTCATTTTCAAAATGTCATTATACAAATTCTCTAAAGTCGTTTTTAAATCACGAAGCACAAACAATAAATTATTGAGGAACCATATAAAACGGATAAAAGAGCTAAGATAGTCATTCCTTTATAGTGGTTACTCTCAGACGGATTTAGCAATACATTTAGGTTTATAATTTGGCCTTGTATGATATAACTTTCTCTTTCAGGAATAAACATTTATATTCAATTCGAACTCAAACGATGGAGTCTTATTGACAAAAACGACCATCATATCGGGCATTTGGTTTGGCCTCTTTTGTAAAACTATAACTTTAATTGGAGAATTGATTTCGACTTCTTTTTTGCCAAATTTTAACTTTGGTATTATAATTATAGAATTCTGAATTCATTCTGGGTTGGGAATATTAGCAACAAGCCATTTCAACACTTGTTTTCATCTGTATGGGACTCTTTTTAAAAACGGTGTTAACATTGCTCACGATAGTGAGTCGAATCCGTTTTCGAGTTCATTTCCGCTATATAATTGTATCGGTTTTTAGATATCTACTGACCTGTATATATCATTTGCACAACACTTTTATCGATGTTATAAAATTTCTGTTTTGTTTTTTCTTACAACTATTTGGTAAGAATGTAGTAAAATTGAGTATTTTATTAAGATTAAAAGGGTTACAATTTAGAACGTTGAAAGTATTAAAAGTGAATTTTTAACATCTTACAGTGTCTACGGCCATATCACGTTGAAAACACCGGTTCTCGTCCGATCACCGAAGTTAAGCAACGTCGAGCCTGGTTAGTACTTGGATGGGTGACCGCCTGGGAATACCAGGTGCAGTAGGCTTTTGTTTTTGTTTCAATCCTGTTTAAGCAAATGAGCCTGGTCTGTGCTTGAATGTGTATTCGAATACCTGGTGCAATAAACTTGTGTTTTCAATCATTTTGTTTACCAGATTTGAGATGCACATGGGCGTCATTCTTTTTCATTTCCTGTGGACTTATTCCTGCCAATCTAGGCTTACTCCTAGTAGAATATATTTCTGTTCTGTCAAAGATTTATCTTCCAATGCTTACATTAAAAAGGTCTAAAACTTGTTTTGTACATATGTGTAAGCAGAACTACCCCATTTCTGTCCTTGTAACTGTTAATTTAATTGCAATACATAATTCATTGGAAGGAGTGCATTGATATATTAACGGTTATAAAAGTTGAAAAACAAGGGCGCACATTTTGCCCTCATTGGAATTTCAATAATCAATTTACACATTTTATATGCTCTGCAAAATCGTTTGAATGATTTTGATTTGTTTTCAAAACAATTCATTGCCCTTTTCGATGTGCCAAATCCATAAAAGAGTTGTATAAATGACTTGTTATTTTTAACAAATCCAGAAAAAGAGCACATGGATTCGAAACATGTGCATTTAATTTTTTTCCAGAAGTATCATGGATGATCATGATGATGATTTTTTAAAAATTGAGAAACATTAAATATATCTAACAAACATTTCTAAGTTACTGTAAACCGTTCAAAGTACACTTTTATACTTCCTATCACGGTCACAAATCAAAATGTTTGAGATAATGTTTGGGCTTAATATCCCAAAATTATGAAAAAAGAATGTTTCATTCTTTGAACATTAAAATACCAATAATGATATAAAGCTTAATTATGGGCAAAACCCACAAAGAAATGTATACAAAAAATCGTTGACGAACCATCAAACACAAGAAACAAATGTATTAAGGAACTATATCAAATGGATGTAGAGCTAAGATAATCATCTTTTTACGGTGGTTACAGACGGATTTGGTTTACATTTAGGTTTATTATTTGTACTTGTATGATACCACTTTCTCTTTCAGAAATGTACATTTATTATAAATTCGAGGCAGAAACGATCGTCTTTAGCATTTGTTTTGACTTCTTTTGCACAAACTAGAACTTGGGTATTATGGTTATAATATTCATAATTAATTTTTTCTGCAAATTAGTAGATGCCAACAATTTTGCAGTATTGGTTTGAAATAATGATGGATTTTCATTTCGTTATGTTTTTTAATCAGTGGATCTATACGAACAATTTACTAGTTTCTTTGCCTTCTCCGATGCTCAGCACGGATTCTATCTACTACCTTTTCTCGTATTCCTCATACCCAAATGAATGCCGTAATGTCTTTCCATCTATCGAACCGTTTAACGTACACAAAAGAATACTATTCTCGTCGCTCAAAATTAAGGCGAAAATGTAAACAAGAGAAAAAGAAATACAAACGTAAAATATGCTCAGACTTATTTAATAATATTAAAACTGACCCGAAATCCATTTGGTATTTACTTCATAAATTAGATCGAGCATCAGTTAATGATATTACTGATAAAATTGATAAGCAAGCAATTTATAAATTCTTTAAAAATTTGAATTGCTGGGAAGCACTACCGAAGGGCAGTATTTTTCATAAACGTATCCTTAAAAAGTTAGAAGAACTAAAAATTGCACAAACTAAGGATGACAGTATGCCCTCTAATAAAACAATAGAGGCAGATGAAATAATTAAGGCCTCTAAAACACTAGAAAAGAAATCAGCTGCAAAGGACTTAATTTCAAAAGAAATGATAAAATATGGTTTACCAATAGTAGTTGACCCTATTGCCAAACTATTTAATTTTATTTTAAAGGAAGGAAGTTTTCCTAAAGCATGGAATGAAAGCTACATTTCCCTTTATATACACAAAAAGGGCAGTAAGTTGGACCCTTCAAACTACAGAAGTATCTCTATAACCTGTAACCTAGGAAAATTATTTAACAAAGTTATTAATATGAGAATTACAAAAATTTGTCAACGAATATATTATTATTAGTGAAAATCAAATCGGATTTAAAGAAAAATCCCGCACCTCAGATCACATCTTCACTTAAAAATCTATAATAGAATATAAGAAAAATAAAAAGCAGAAAGTGTTTGCTCACTTCATTGATCTCAGAAAGTTTGGAGAAATGGATTATTCTACAACCTTTTGAAACTTAAATTGCCCTGAAAACTTTTTAATATAATTAATTCTATGTATAATGATACAAGATGTCTTATTGACAAAAACAACCATCATCATATCGGGCATTTGGTTTGGCCTCTTTTGTAAAACTATAACTTTAATTGGAGAATTGATTTCGACTTCTTTTTTGCCAAATTTTAACTTTGGTATTATAATTATAGAATTCTGAATTCATTCTGGGTTGGGAATATTAGCAACAAGCCATTTCAACACTTGTTTTCATCTGTATGGGACTCTTTTTAAAAACGGTGTTAACATTGCTCACGATAGTGAGTCGAATCCGTTTTCGAGTTCATTTCCGCTATATAATTGTATCGGTTTTTAGATATCTACTGACCTGTATATATCATTTGCACAACACTTTTATCGATGTTATAAAATTTCTGTTTTGTTTTTTCTTACAACTATTTGGTAAGAATGTAGTAAAATTGAGTATTTTATTAAGATTAAAAGGGTTACAATTTAGAACGTTGAAAGTATTAAAAGTGAATTTTTAACATCTTACAGTGTCTACGGCCATATCACGTTGAAAACACCGGTTCTCGTCCGATCACCGAAGTTAAGCAACGTCGAGCCTGGTTAGTACTTGGATGGGTGACCGCCTGGGAATACCAGGTGCAGTAGGCTTCTGTTTTTTGTTTCAATCCTGTTTAAGCAAATGAGCCTGGTCTGTGCTTGAATGTGTATTCGAATACCTGGTGCAATAAACTTGTGTTTTCAATCATTTTGTTTACCAGATTTGAGATGCACATGGGCGTCATTCTTTTTCATTTCCTGTGGACTTATTCCTGCCAATCTAGGCTTACTCCTAGTAGAATATATTTCTGTTCTGTCAAAGATTTATCTTCCAATGCTTACATTAAAAAGGTCTAAAACTTGTTTTGTACATATGTGTAAGCAGAACTACCCCATTTCTGTCCTTGTAACTGTTAATTTAATTGCAATACATAATTCATTGGAAGGAGTGCATTGATATATTAACGGTTATAAAAGTTGAAAAACAAGGGCGCACATTTTGCCCTCATTGGAATTTCAATAATCAATTTACACATTTTATATGCTCTGCAAAATCGTTTGAATGATTCTGATTTGTTTTCAAAACAATTCATTGCCCTTTTCGATGTTCCAAATCCATAAAAGAGTTGTATAAATGACTTGTTATTTTTAACAAATCCAGAAAAAGAGCACATGGATTCGAAACATGTGCATTTAATTTTTTTCCAGAAGTATCATGGATGATCATGATGATGATTTTTAAAAATTGAGAAACATTAAATATATCTAACAAACATTTCTAAGTTACTGTAAACCGTTCAAAGTACACTTTTATACTTCCTATCACGGTCACAAATCAAAATGTTTGAGATAATGTTTGGGCTTAATATCCCAAAATTATGAAAAAAAGAATTTTTCATTCTTTGAACATTAAAATACCAATAATGATATAAAGCTTAATTATGGCAAAAACCACACAAAGAAATGTATACAAAAAATCGTTGACGAACCATCAAACACAAGAAACAAATGTATTAAGGAACTATATCAAATGGATGTAGAGCTAAGATAATCATCTTTTTACGGTGGTTACAGACGGATTTGGTTTACATTTAGGTTTATTATTTGACCTTGTATGATACCACTTTCTCTTTCAGAAATGTACATTTATTATAAATTCGAGGCAGAAACGATCGTCTTTAGCATTTGTTTTGACTTCTTTTGCACAAACTAGAACTTGGGTATTATGGTTATAATATTCATAATTAATTTTTTCTGCAAATTAGTAGATGCCAACAATTTTGCAGTATTGGTTTGAAATAATGATGGATTTTCATTTCGTTATGTTTTTTAATCAGTGGATCTATACGAACAATTTACTAGTTTCTTTGCCTTCTCCGATACTCAGCACGGATTCTATCTACTACCTTTTCTCGTATTCCTCATACCCAAACGAATGCCGTAATTTCTTTCCATCTATCGAACCGTTTAACGTACACAAAAGAATACTATTCTCGTCGCTCAAAATTAAGGCGAAAATGTAAACAAGAGAAAAAGAAATACAAACGTAAAATATGCTCAGACTTATCTAATAATATTAAAACTGACCCGAAATCCATTTGGTATTTACTTCATAAATTAGATCGAGCATCAGTTAATGATATTACTGATAAAATTGATAAGCAAGCAATTTATAAATTCTTTAAAAATTTGAATTGCTGGGAAGCACTACCGAAGGGCAGTATTTTTCATAAACGTATCCTTAAAAAGTTAGAAGAACTAAAAATTGCACAAACTAAGGATGACAGTATGCCCTCTAATAAAACAATAGAGGCAGATGAAATAATTAAGGCCTCTAAAACACTAGAAAAGAAATCAGCTGCAAAGGACTTAATTTCAAAAGAAATGATAAAATATGGTTTACCAATAGTAGTTGACCCTATTGCCAAACTATTTAATTTTATTTTAAAGGAAGGAAGTTTTCCTAAAGCATGGAATGAAAGCTACATTTCCTTAATACACAAAAAGGGCAGTAAGTTGGACCCTTCAAACTACAGAAGTATCTCTATAACCTGTAACCTAGGAAAATTATTTAACAAAGTTATTAATATGAGAATTACAAAATTTGTCAACGAATATATTATTATTAGTGAAAATCAAATCGGATTTAAAGAAAAATCCCGCACCTCAGATCACATCTTCACTTAAAAATCTATAATAGAATATAAGAAAAATAAAAAGCAGAAAGTGTTTGCTCACTTCATTGATCTCAGAAAGTTTGGAGAAATGGATTATTCTACAACCTTGTGAAACTTAAATTGCCCTAAAAACTTTTTAATATAATTAATTCTATGTATAATGATACAAGATGTCTTATTGACAAAAACAACCATCATCATATCGGGCATTTGGTTTGGCCTCTTTTGTAAAACTATAACTTTGATTGGAGAATTGATTTCGACTTCTTTTTTGCCAAATTTTAACTTTGGTATTATAATTATAGAATTCTGAATTCATTCTGGGTTGGGAATATTAGCAACAAGCCATTTCAACACTTGTTTTCATCTGTATGGGACTCTTTTTAAAAACGGTGTTAACATTGCTCACGATAGTGAGTCGAATCCGTTTTCGAGTTCATTTCCGCTATATAATTGTATCGGTTTTTAGATATCTACTGACCTGTATATATCATTTGCACAACACTTTTATCGATGTTATAAATTTTCTGTTTTGTTTTTTCTTAGAACTATTTGGTAAGAATGTAGTAAAATTGAGTATTTTATTAAGATTAAAAGGGTTACAATTTAGAACGTTGAAAGTATTAAAAGTGAATTTTTAACATCTTACAGTGTCTACGGCCATATCACGTTGAAAACACCGGTTCTCGTCCGATCACCGAAGTTAAGCAACGTCGAGCCTGGTTAGTACTTGGATGGGTGACCGCCTGGGGAATACCAGGTGCAGTAGGCTTTTGTTTTTGTTTCAATCCTGTTTAAGCAAATGAGCCTGGTCTGTGCTTGAATGTGTATTCGAATACCTGGTGCAATAAACTTGTGTTTTCAATCATTTTGTTTACCAGATTTGAGATGCACATGGGCGTCATTCTTTTTCATTTCCTGTGGACTTATTCCTGCCAATCTAGGCTTACTCCTAGTAGAATATATTATTTCTGTTCTGTCAAAGATTTATCTTCCAATGCTTACATTAAAAAGGTCTAAAACTTGTTTTGTACATATGTGTAAGCAGAACTACCCCATTTCTGTCCTTGTAACTGTTAATTTAATTGCAATACATAATTCATTGGAAGGAGTGCATTGATATATTAACGGTTATAAAAGTTGAAAAACAAGGGCGCACATTTTGCCCTCATTGGAATTTCAATAATCAATTTACACATTTTATATGCTCTGCAAATCGTTTGAATGATTCTGATTTGTTTTCAAAACAATTCATTGCCCTTTTCGATGTTCCAAATCCATAAAAGAGTTGTATAAATGACTTGTTATTTTTAACAAATCCAGAAAAAGAGCACATGGATTCGAAACATGTGCATTTAATTTTTTTCCAGAAGTATCATGGATGATGATTTTTAAAAATTGAGAAACATTAAATATATCTAACAAACATTTCTAAGTTACTGTAAACCGTTCAAAGTACACTTTTATACTTCCTATCACGGTCACAAATCAAAATGTTTGAGATAATGTTTGGGCTTAATATCCCAAAATTATGAAAAAAGAATGTTTCATTAGTAGATGCCAACAATTTTGCAGTATTGGTTTGAAATTATGATGGATTTTCATTTCGTTATGTTTTTTAATCAGTGGATCTATACGAACAATTTACTAGTTTCTTTGCCTTCTCCGATGCTCAGCACGGATTCTATCTACTACCTTTTCTCGTATTCCTCATACCCAAACGAATGCCGTAATTTCTTTCCATCTATCGAACCGTTTAACGTACACAAAAGAATACTATTCTCGTCGCTCAAAATTAAGGCGAAAATGTAAACAAGAGAAAAAGAAATGCAAACGTAAAATATGCTCAGACTTATCTAATAATATTAAAACTGACCCGAAATCCATTTGGGATTTACTTAATAAATTAGATCGAGCAACAGTTAATGATATTACTGATAAAATTGATAAGCAAGCAATTTATAAATTCTTTAAAAATTTGAATTGCTGGGAAGCACTACCAAAGGGCAGTATATTTCATAAACGTATCCTTAAAAAGTTAGAAGAACTAAAAATTGCACAAACTAAGGATGACAGTATGCCCTCTAATAAAACAATAGAGGCAGATGAAATAATTAAGGCCTCTAAAACACTAGAAAAGAAATCAGCTGCAAAGGACTTAATTTCAAGAAATGATAAAATATGGTTTACCAATAGTAGTTGACCCTATTGCCAAACTATTTAATTTTATTTTAAAGGAAGGAAGTTTTCCTAAAGCATGGAATGAAAGCTACATTTCCTTAATACACAAAAAGGGCAGTAAGTTGGACCCTTCAAACTACAGAAGTATCTCTATAACCTGTAACCTAGGAAAATTATTTAACAAAGTTATTAATATGAGAATTACAAAATTTGTCAACGAATATATTATTATTAGTGAAAATCAAATCGGATTTAAAGAAAAATCCCGCACCTCAGATCACATCTTCACTTAAAAATCTATAATAGAATATAAAAAAAAAAGCAGAAAGTGTTTGCTCACTTCATTGATCTCAGAAAGTTTGGAGAAATTAAATTCTCCGATGGTCACATTGGTGTATCAAATCTTGCTGTTAAGCAGGGAGATATACTCAGTCCAATATTAATCAATCTTTATATAAACAACATGGTAAAAAGTCTCAAAGATTCGAATACAGATCCCATTGTAATTGGAGACACAAAAATAAACTCCCTTTTATTTACTGATAATATACTTTTATTATCAAATTCCGATGAAGGATTACAAACTGCTTTAAATGTTCTTAGTGACTTTTGTCAAGATTGGAAACTTGAAGTAAATACAAATAAATCAAAAGTCATTATATTCAACTCAAATGGCAAAACTCATAAGAACTTTTTAAAATTCAATAACAAATCACTGGAAAACGTTAAATCATACTGTTATCTTGGTACCTTGACACTGCAGTACTCAGGGAATCTTCAACTATGGAGCTCATTGCTTGCGATAAAGGGTAGAAAAGCCATATTCAAAATTTAAAAAACAGTTGGAGTTCCTTTCAAGATTTCTGACGCACTCCTTTAGCTTTCCTCCTTCTTTCATTCCCTGTGGACTTATCTTGCCACTCGTAGTAGGAATTTTTTTGTTTTGCTAATGTATTTTTTCTTTTATTGTTTACATCTTAGATCTCTAACTTTTTGTACATATGAGCAACCAGAACCATCCCATTTCTGCCCTAGTAACTGTTACTAGTTATTAAATTTTGTACATGTACATGTCTTTTAAAATTTCATTGGAAGGAGTGTATTCATACATGAACGGTTATAATACTTGATAAACAAGGGAGCACATTTTGTCCTCAGTGGAATTGCAATAATCAATTTATAAATATATATGGTCTGCAAAATTATGTGAATAGTTCTGATTTTTCTTTTTTTTTCAAAACAATTCATGCATCTCCTCATAAAACAGCTGTATAATTGAAAATGTTTTGAGCAAATCGATCGAGACATCTTTATATTCTTATATTATTATATGTAAAAAAAATCAGCACTTGGAATAGAAATATATATGTGATTTCCATAATTGTTTATCTGTTTGGATGATGATGATGATGATCATGATGATGATGATGATGATTGTTCAACGTAAAAATGAAGAAGTATCAATGGATAATCGAAACTCAAAGTATACTGTAATACGACAAATTATATACACTATGATCATATATTTTACTAACAGTTTATAGGAGTAATTAAATACTCACCATCTTTTGTCCGGTATGGATTTTTTTTAAAAGAAAAGTCGAAGGAATTTATTCCGAAATAATGACGCAAATAGTAATCTTAAATCCATGATTCATTTGCGAAGGTTTAATAATACACATTCTTTTGATATTTAAAAAAATTTCTAACTTACTCTACATCGTTCAGAGTATACACTTTTATAATTTCTAATACTGTCATAAATATTTTATGAAATTACTTAAATCTGATTAATTGTAGCCTCAATGAATAATTCCATGCATGATCCATGCATTGTCATGAGACAATATTGCAACCATTATCAAAAAGGAATCGGGCAGAATGAATAGCAGTCAGTCATGTGTACATTAAATGGTTACCATTCGTTGAGAGAGAGAGAGAGAGAGAGAGAGAGAGAGAGAGAGAGAGAGAGAGAGAGAGAGAGAGAGAGAGAGAGAGAGATGTGGAGGCGGAGGATGAGAGAGAACGATTATTAGGATATATTCCCAAGTTATATTCCGCAGAATAATCCCAACGGTGCATGAAATGTAATTTCAAAAATTAGAATTTTTATTTACCATGTTGCTTAGAATTATGTAAAGAAATAAAAAAGAAAAAAAAATTAAGGTTTAAAGACATGAGAATATAGAAAATGATTTTGTTTATTGTTAAATGTCTTTTACTATACCTTGTTTAAAATACCAGTTCTTATGAAATATCCTAACTTTGTTTATGCAATGACGAGTAATGACTTAGGAATAACAAATTATTTCAGACTTTTTGTTCGGCTTTAATCCATGTTTATGTACTCTGTTTGTCTACTTATCCCGTTTTCATTATTTTGCGCTTTTCCTTCACTTTATTTCAACTGTATAATTACATTTAAATTGCTGGTTTAATTCGTTTTGAGCACTTCAAAAACAAAAGTTTAGCAATCATACGTGTTTGCTTACAGAGGTCATAATTTTAAAAAAGCTAACGTATGATATATCTTACTGGTCAAGGCATTGCCTTTTATTGATGAAAACATAACTGATTTCTCCAAAACATTCGTTCTAGATAATCCTCATACTTAGCTGAAATTGGAAGAGAGGCAACGATGGGACTTATTCATGTACCACGATAACGTTTGTGCGGGACTATTGTTTCTATTTGTGATGGAATGACGCTAGCATACGATATCCGGCGGTAACGTCATTTCAGCGGGAAGATTACCTTGAGTTACGTTCCATCAACATTGGAGATACTAGTACTGCACAATTGCTATCGGTTATCACGTGGTACATGAATTAGTCCCATTGGCACGCTATGATTCATATGAATAAAATCCTTATATGACACACAGAACACCACATACATCTTGGTCCGATTATTTATTGAATCAGGAATCTGTTCTTTGTTGATTATAGGGGACCTCCATGGCTTGGTGGTAAGAGCATTGAGCTTTAAACATTCCAGTCCCGCTGGATCGAAAGCTGATTTTTGTGAGAAAGTTTGCCAGTTTTAATGACAGTGGTCTCTTCTGGGGTAACTAGGTCCTCTCCTTCACCATTAAAAACTGGCCGTCACCATATAACTGTAAAATTGTGAAGTGTGGCGTAAAACACTTCAAAATTCAAATTGTTATATTCTATTAAACCGCTTTTACTCATTTTATTTGTTGGAGATGTCCCATTTCCTGTCCGCTATTTTTGGTTTATATTACTACTGAAGGCCACCTGACAGAATGTTGTTTTTAATTCATTTAACGGTGTATCCTGCCACACTCGACAATGATTCAGGTAAACGTTGGCAGCCAGTTTTAATGGTAGAGTAGAAAACAAGATAAATGAGTGCCAATTTCACATACAAGGGAAATTGACATGTGCTACAAACAACTTGTCATTTGTACTTGTCCAGAATTTTATTGTCGATTAAACGTAAATTGACCCTTCAGAGATCTTAAAAAGGTAAGATGAATCTTAGACACATCAAAATGGCGGTCAGCATGGTACCGATTTATATGCATTGGTTGTACATAATTATATTCACCCACCCACACACATATAAGCAGATCATTAACTTCATCATCATAAAAAGATAAAATAATTTCTGCACAATCCTTTATTTTGAATTTCATTCAAAATCATGTTTAACATTTGAAAATGTACATGCATAGTAAATAATACTGCCAAGATTACAAAATTTTGAAATTGTAGTAGAAAAGCCACACTTGATTATATTTTCTGTTCTTTTTTTCAAACAAAACATAATTCATTCTTCAGAATTTCTTGATGCATGAAAGGTACACTTGCACAGATTTTCGGGTAGTTCCCCATTTCTAGTGTAATACCTATGTTTTTGGAAATAACGTTGTCAGGTGTACATAACTAACAACTAAATTGGCTTGAAACAATATAAACGATAAATCACTCTATATTTCAATAATTTTTTGCATAGGTTTATATAAAGAAGATGTAAATCAATTCAGAAAATATTGCTTTTTTACCCCAATCGACCATGTTTTAATTATTGGAATACTTTTACAAGAAAACATACCAAAAGATGTTTTTTATAAACAAAAGAAAACAAAAGTAAAACAATATAATGAATAAATAATTTCATGGAATCCTTTCGGTATTACAAGTATATATCAAATATGATTTTATCGGTCTCCAAAAATCTCAAGAGCACTTAAATCATTTGTGTTACAGACTGATTCATTGAAGACTACATAATAACATGTGTTTCATTTTCTGAAATCATAATGTTTCATAATATGGACCAGAACAAATTTACCAGTGAAAATTGTTAAACAAAACATATTTTTCTTTACTACAGATGTACATACACATACATTTACCCATTTTAATGTTACGTCCACTTAAGTTAATAAAGATAAAAAATAATATTGTGTGGGTAAACATGCAAACAAAGCAATACTAGTACGGTAAAACCTGTATATAGGGGGCACCCAAGGGACCAGAAAATATTGGCCTTTATGTGCAGGTGACCCTTATAAACAGGTTCAATTTAGTTGAAGTATGCAGTCAATGGACTTGAAAAAACTGGCCTTTATAAAAAGGTAATTCTTATACAGAGGTGGCCACTCAAGCAGGTTTTACTGTATTAATATACTTCAAACAATATCGAATTAACACTTTCCAAAACCTCATTTAGAAATTCTTAAAATTGTAAATAAATGACACACCTTCCCACATTAAAAACAACAGAATTAAGATATTCCCTAATTCAGTAACAGATTACTACAGTACCTGCCAAAATTTTGCATTCACTCTGACGAAATTCAAAATATTGTTTATTCTTCATAGCATACAGTTTTTAATGGTGGAGGAGAGAACCTGGTTACAATGTTCTGAGGAAGAGATCACCAGTCTTACGCAAGTAAACCGACAATCTTTCTCACTAAATCAGATTCGGTTCCAAAAGGGCTTGAACCTGCACTAACAAGAGTTGAAAGACTTAATGGTTTAAAGTCGGAGGCTCTAAATTTGTGAAATGAAGGCCACTTGATAGAACAATATATAGTTTTCAAAGGGAAAACTTGATTTATTGATCTATTGTTTATTTCCCTAATAATATTCCCCTAATAAAAGTGTTTCGGTAAGTGTTTATTTTATTTTTTGGGGGAGGGGTACTGTAAGAACTATGATAAAAAAGTTTCGTGACTAGAAAAAGATAGAAATAAATCTTATAAAACAAATGACATGAGCACTAGATATGCATAAAAACATTACCTAAACAAACGTATCTATTTAAAATGCACAAAAAAGCTCCAATGACCAATGTAACATTTATCATCATAATACAGTCATGTGTATGAAAAAGCAAGTGAATTTCAAAATGCCACCCTTGATTTAATCATTATTCCTGGGGATGGTGAAATGCAAATGGCAACATTTATAGAAACATGTTGAGAGGAAAAGATGGTTTAATTAGAGTATATCATATATCATCTCTGAAATACTGTGAAATGTTGTGGCGTAGTTCAGTGGTTTGATTGACTGTTACCCAAAATATCATCCCAGAAATATCTAATGGAAGTTTAAAGCCCCTAAAATTAATACAGACTATTATCATTTTATTTTAACTCATTTACCCCTGAAAACACATTTGGACTGACTTTAGTCATTGATTTAAAGATGAATCCATTATTTTTCAGGGTTATCGAGTTAATACATTTTAATGAAGAGGCATATCCAGTAATACGACTTGCCCAAGAATTAAAAACTTACCACAGGTACCCAAATTCATTAAAATTGCTCTCTGCCACAAACCAATCATATAATTGGCCAGTGAAGTGCTTTATTGCTGATCAAATTGAAATTAAACTTCCATTAAAAATAAGATTTTTTTTTTTTTTTGGTATTGAATCATAATATCCAAGTTGTAAACATTACAACTCATAAATGCAGAAGAACAAATTTCTTTTTTAATGTAAATTGATTTAAACTTAAAAAAAAATAGTAAAAAATATATCTATATTGGTGGACTGCCAGGTACAAACAAACAAACAATTAAAATTAATCAGCGGATTTCAGTTAACAAATATAAAATTCATCTGCTTAAAAGTTTGAGAAAGCCAACAAGTCTAATAGCACTTTCTACTATTGAAATTTCCCTTTCTTTTTTTTGGCTCAATTAAACTTTTTTTATGCAATCAGACTAACAACATACCATAAAACATAATTGGAAATCTGACTAGAAAGTATTCTAATTACTATAGACTGTTGACCCATTCCATCATCAAAGAAAAATGGGTTTGTTTTGTTTTGGTTTTTATAATATTTTATTATGGTATTTGGTCAGGATTTTAACATAAACCCCTACAATTCCACCAAAGAAAAATGTGGTCGGCACCATCACTTCTGGTTAAGTAGTTTATTGTATATATGACCTGGAATACCGATATCATGCAGTGATAGGTCCCAGACTTGAAGAAACAGCCTACAGGAAAGTGTTGTCACTTATTATCCTTACAAGAATTAACATTTATCTAAACTTTATTCCTTGCAGATGAAATGAAACAAGATATAACTGAATCACTTTCTATTGAAGTCACATGATCTGAGTACACACTATTGCGACAATACTGAACAGAATGGAACAACTTGAAAAAATGCAGTGTTGCATTACAACACGTCATTTTGGCATAATGGATTTGATTTTAAACAAGTGTTAAAAACAACTACTATGTAGGGGTTAATTCCACAGGTTGTAAATTTAAGTTTTCACTCTCCTGACATCAAACTGGTTTTTTAAATTTAACAATTGGGAGAAACCTAAAATAAAATGAGGTCCTGCAAAGGTGTTCTGTAACATACTGCATATATTATGAGATAAAAATTAACTGTTCTTCCGTTTATAAATACTTTCATTGGAGTCCAGAGCGGGTATCATCATAAGCATCTAGAACATCAGAAGGTAAGAGTACAAGTTGAAGATTAGCACTTGCAGAGAATTAAGTTAATGGATCCACACACTATTATGCCTTTGTGTTTGATGCCATGTTGTTGGGATTAAGAATTTCTATCCAGTATCCATCAGGGTCCTTGATGAATGCCAATCCCTTCATTTTGCCTGAAATAAAACAATACTCACTAAGAACCATACACCACAAAAACTAAAAATAAACTGAGCGTTTTTACTTTGAAAACAATTGTTATTACATTTTGTTAACTTCTGGTGGTACTCCATTGAATAACTGAATTAATATTCTTATGTGTTCATTTTCTTATCTTCTTAAAGTACTCTGGCAACTAAATCTGAGTATCTCAGATCAACATGCCATGAGTTTTATTTATCAATTTTTGTAAAGAAAATGTTAACCTTGTTCAATTTTACTATTGTTGCAATCTTTTTTTACAGTAAGAGGTTCCTGTGTTAATTAAATGAAAAAAATAATTATCAATTCTTACAGATAAAAATAATTATCAATTCTTACAGATAAAAATAATTATCAATTCTTACAGATAAAATTTTTATCTCTCTCATCTCAAACAAAATTCATAATCTCTACTACCATCAAACCACAATTTTGTTGGAAGTCTAAATACAAATGTTAGTTGATGTTTACGTTGTATGAAGCAACAACACAGTGAGTTAAACTTTTCGTTTTTATTATATACTGTCACATCAAGGAGAAGATGTGATTGGTTAAATATTTTTGTACTGAATTTAAATTTGAAGTGTTCTATGCCATGTTCAACAATTTTTCAGTATTTAATGGTGGAGAAGAGAACCCAATTACAAAGTAGCTTACCCTGGAAGAGACCAATGGCCTTCCGCAAGTAATCTGGCAAACTTTTTCACAAAAATCAGTTTAGGTTCTAGCAGGGCTTGAATCTGTACATGTGCTGACCAGAAGTGAGAGACTTCATGTTTCAAAGTGTGAAACTCTAATCATTCGGCTACTGGTGCCCTTTATTACTTTATATAAGAGCAAAGCATACAATGTATAAGCAAAGTATCATTTTGGGGCCTTAGTGGACAAGAGGTTAGAGGATCTCATCAGTCTGGCTTGGAGCCATGCTGCTCAGCTATGTGTTTGAGGAGTTACATCAATTGAAAACATTTTAGTATGACATAAAAACCATTAAACAACAAAAAGGAAAAACATATACTAATCCAAATATAAAGTTTTTTGTAATACAGAGCTTACCATCATTAGGTTTTTTGATAAATTCCACCCCTAATTTTTCAAACCTTTCACATGCTGTATTTACATCTGGCACAACAATTCCAATATGACCTGAGAAAATGAAATAAAACTTCAAAATATGAAAGCTAGTCAGGCAGTACAAATATTAAGTCTGAAAATATAAAATTTAAGTTTCACTTGAAGGTAATGCAGTACGCGTACAGTACTGGTAATTATTAATCAGATCAATTACATATACCGGTAAAGATATTTACCACTTCAGATTGATCCATCATGATTTCTATACATTTAATACAACAGGGATATTCCATCCTATTGTGGGGGATAGGGGCCCATTCCAAATAAAAACAAAATGCATTTTCCCCCAACTTGCAGTCGAAATGTCCAAACTTAAGTCAAACGACAATAAATTTGAAGAGATTTTTTTGTATTTTCAAACAGTTTTGTGCATTTTTTAATTTCCAAATTTCAATGAAATGTTGCTAAAATTCCAAATTCAAAAGGCCCAGGCCCAAATTACCAAAAGAGTGTGGAATATCCCTGTACAATGACAATGAACATTGTAAAATGGTTATCATCAACATACTGTACAGTCATGAAATACTAAATGGGAGAGTCAACCTGGCTCAGTCGGTAGCGCGCTCAACTCTTGATCATGAGGTTGACAGTTCGAGTCCAGCCGGCGGCAGGTTGGTTTCCTGTCCTTCAGATAAGACAGTAAAAACCGAGGTCCCATGTCACAGTAGGTGTCGCCACGTTAAAGAACCTTCACTGCTCAATGGCTGCAAGTGCCGAGCATAAGCCAAAATATGAAGCCCTTCACCATTATTTGGTGACGTCTCCATATGAGTGGGACATTAAGCAACAATAAACAAACAAACTAAATGGGAAAACAGTGGAACCTCGCTATTAAGACCACCTTTCTGACTGACTCATAATGATTTGATTAGTGTGATGGTCTCTTAAGTGATGTTATGTACAATTAAATAATTATCAAGAGGCTGGAAATTTAGGGTCTGAAATGCGAGGTGGTCTCCTAAGCGAGGTGGTCTTTTGGCAAGGTTCCACTGTATATTTTCCCTAGAATACCAGCAGTCTTTGATAAAACTTTGTGGTCCCACCTAAGCTCTGGAAGACAATATATACTTGTACATTAACTTATTCACCCCTTAAAACACATTTGGACTGGTCTAAGTCATTGATTTACAGATGAGTTCATTGTTATTCAGGGGTTGATGAGTTAATATGAATATTTGGATTCCCCTAATCAGACTTGATAGTTCAGAGAAGAAGAGTTTTAACAAAAAGTCTTTGATATACTTCAGAAGATACTTTTTAGTTTAACTGTGACATTATCCTGACCATGTTCCATAAACTTAATTATTATTAGCGAAACATATTTGATGCCTGGATACTGCATAAGTGTAGGTCAATAGTATCTCACTACAGATTTGTCTCAACTTACAGCACTTTGTCTGAAGTTAAGGATGTTAACATGAAATAATGTAAGTGACAAACTTGACATTAGAAAAACTAAATCAGTTCATATATTTTGTCTTTGTATATATATAACAAGGACTTTCCTACTCTTAAATTCTGGATCAAGGGTCAGAAAAATTAAGAAAATCAACAATGATGTAAACAGCAAACACAAAAATAATTTCAGACTTTTGTTTACAAATATTTTATTCCTTATTTTGAAATTCCAAATGTGGAATTCAGGTATGTTTTGGGGGGAAACACAAACCACAAAAATGATTTCAGACTTTGAAATTCCAAATGTGGAATTCAGGTATGTTTTGGGGGAAACACAAGCCATTTTTCTATTGGGAATGGGTCCTGTAACCAGATCCCAAAACGGACTAGGAAAACTCCTGTATGAGAAGGCAAAGACAACTGTAGTTTTGCAAATGCATTTACATACCAAATCCTCGTGGTTCACTGTTTCCATTGTGGTAGTTTGCTTCTGGATCATTTTCTGTTCCCCAGTTACTGCAAACAATAACAAACAACAGGCATTATCACCACATGTGGTTCATTTAACTCATAGTCCCCTGTATCCAAATATGAACTCGCCCATTTCAAAATGAATTCCACTGTCAGAATCCAGATGTACATGATTTAGAAAATGAATTCTACAATATTAACGTATTCACCCCTGAATTATGACAGTAGACCATACAACATCATTGATATTGGTGAGTTAGATCTAATCACAGGGTTTTTTTAGTTAAGTGTGCTTGGATCTTAAACACCACCCTCAAATTTTTTCCATCACCATGCCCTAATTACCAGCAGTTTCAAATTTCTCTGTTTTTCATTGTATAAATAGATGAATTTTCTTTTATTAAATATTGAAATACTACTGTCATTTATTGTACTCCATAAATTGTTATTCAAATTTTCTTTCTTACTTTCTCCGGTAGTCAAAATATTGTTTTGGATGTAAAACTTAAGTTTTTGATAATCACAAGTACAGTAAAACCTGTCCAGGGGCTGAAAATTCCTTAAGTCCGAGGTCCGGGACCGACATATTTTACTTTCAAACTCTTGCCGTGTGGCTCCGAGAACCTAACAAGTCTGAATCAATGAATGACTTTTCTGTCAACTTCTTTATTTCTAAACTTAATTTGTTTCCTTTGTAAAGTTAAATTGTCATTTTCTCATATGATTTTGGCAGTTTTTGGTTTATATAATTTTGTATTTCCACCTTTGATAATTGTTATTTGTATTGATTGCTTATATTAAAACTCTGACTTAGATTTATTGTTATTCGACCCATAAGTTTATGTTAGAGGACCGGACCCAGGCAAAATTTTTAAAAAAAGTCCTGTACTCATGCAGCTGAAAGAAAATGTTCATCCCCTGCCTGTGTTGAAAGATTACTCTTGAAATATCATTTGTCTCATGAGAGCACACTCTGAAACCATGTTGAGAAATAATCTGCCCAGTAAAACCTCTTGTGAAAGGCCACCTGTCTTAAGAGACCACATTTCAGTCAGACATACTGTCACGGTAGTTCAATCTCACTACACCAACAGTAACACATATACAGTAACACCTGCCTTGAGAGACCACATTTCAGTCAGACGGAATTCAATATCACTACATCAACTTCAAATAATATGTATAGTACTATACACTGCAGTGAAACCTGTCTTGACCACAATTCTGTGTCAGATGAAGTGGTCTCTTAAGACAGGTTTTGTTATACTGAACGAGTTTAATATCACTGCATAAACTTAAAGCAATAAATATACAGTGAAACCTGTCTCAAGAGACCATTCTTATGAAAAACCACCGGTCTCATAAGATCGCATAAAAAGAGGTTGTAAATGAAACCTCTTTTGAAGGATCACCTGTCTTGAGAGACCACACTTCATTGTCAGATGGAGTTCAATATCACTACATCAATATCAACAATAATACATATACAGTTAAACCTGTCTTGAGAGACCACTCTCATAAAAGACCAACTGCCTTATAAGACCATATAAAAGAATACATGTATGTCAATGAAACTTGTTTGAGAGACCATTTGTATTGATAGACCACATTTCAATGGCTGATGGGGTTGTTCTCTCAAGAAAGATTACACTATATATATATATATATATATATATATATATATATATATATATATATATATATATATATATATATATATATATATATATATATTCAAATACCACACTTATCTGCAAGTATTTATAAGTTCCATTAACCTCTAAAAACACATTTGGACTGGTCCAAGTCATTGATTTACAGAAGCATCAATGGTCTTTCAGGGGTTAAAGAATTAAAAGTGAAGATGCATAATTTATATATCAAGATCTGTGATTGTATGCTTACTGTGTGAGTTCTAGGGTTGCCTTCTGTTGAAAACAGAATACGGTTTTCTCATCCTCGCTAGATGGAATGGCTGCAGCCTTTTCATATCCCATGAAATACAATGAAAATTTCATTGATGGAAAATCAAACTTTTTTAACAACCTGTAACAATATGAAAACAATTTTCTAAAAAAAAGGAAAGACTTAAAAGTTTTACTTATTTACGGCCTACCAAAACAAAAAATCACATTTCTAAAAATGTCCAATGTTTTGGTTATATTTTATTGTCCATATGTTGTTTTGGTTCTATTTAATTGTCCATATGTTGTTTTGGTTCTATTTTATTGTCCATATATTGTTTTGGTTCTGTTTTATTGCTGTTTTACAGTACATGTCCTTTATTATGTTCATACATAAAGAATTTTTCAGTTATAGTTAAAGACAGCTTTTAATGGTGGAAAAGAGAACCTGGGGCCCATTTTACAAAAGGTCCTAAGTCCTAAATGTCATGGGACTGACCAATCAGCGATGCATTGCCATGGTAGTTAGGACTAAAAGTTAAGATTTAGGACTTTGGAACTTTCGTAAAACAGGCCTCTGGCTACAATGTACTCGTAAGAAGATGGCGTCACCTACAATTGTGCCTTACGGAAGAAAACTGACATTTTTTTCTCACAAAATCAGCTTAGGTTCCAACAGGGTTTGAACCTGTGCTGTGCAAAACAGTTGTTTCATACATTTTATTCTTAGGATTGACCTAAAGTTTAGAGCATTTGCATAAAAATTATGTAATTTGTAATATGTAGTTACTTCCTCTGTTGATGTTTTCTAATTCTCATACAGATGTACATATTGTAAATTGCATATGGCTGGTGGGTTTATCTTATACATGTATACAGTACATGTATATATGTATCTATATTAACTTTACTTATAAATTTTGCTCCCTTTTCACTTTCTGATAACAGTTTTTAAGACCAATACTAATAGCAAATAAATGAAGATAGCTATTCAGTCACATTGACCTCCTGTTCTTGGGTAAACTACATGTATATGTATACCAGTATATCGTACTTGTACTGAAATCTTCTGTCACCTTAATAAAAAGACCACTACATACCTGGAAATTTTTCACCTGCCTTTTGATTTTCCATTTTTTTATCCTCAGAATTACAGATGAGGGATCTACAGTATGGTAACTTGTAATGAGATGAGCATACATGTCAAAGTCATCCACGTGGCTATTGTACAAATTCTGGACAAATTTACAAGTACGACAGAGAGGGGCCTGGGTCATTGTGTTTTTGCCCCAAAGGGGTGAAAATAATTCCTGACAAAAATAACTAGGTATATAGTGATTACAGAACATAAGTACTGGTCTACCAGGATAAAGTGCAACATAAGGGTTCTGTCAAAAACCTAAACAATATGGCCTATATTCCAAAAAGTAGGAATGCACAGGTAAAATGTGACTCCATGTATTACTTTAATTCTAATATTTGTTTTGCCAAAAACAAGTTTGTCATCCCTGTTATGATTCAATTAAGACTCATCGTGTTTGTAAACATGTGCTAATATACTTTGGTAGACCTACATGTATACTGTACAAAATTTATGTCACATCAATGTTCGTTTTCTTTCACATGTACAGTCTTATATATAGCCAGTAGGATGACCATTTTATAATGTGTATATGACCTACCTCATTCCCATAACTTCAGTGTAAAATTTCAACGATTTCTTTGGATCTTTTACCCTAAGCATAGTCTGTTGGAAGAAAAAGTCCTGGGGAAAAAAAGATATATAATGTAATATCTTTAATTCTGCTGTCATAATAATCCTTATTTCTGATTATTTTTTATTGTACTTACCATGGTCATATACATACATACATGTACATTCATATATATACATGTATATATATATACATACAGTGAAACCTGTATATAGGGGCCACCCAAGGGACCAGAAAATATTTACCTTTATGTGCAGGTTCATACACAGGTTCAATTTAGTTGAAGTATGCAGTCAAGGGACTTGAAAAAACTGGCCTTTATAAACAGGTAATCCTTATATATAGCACTTCGGATATAATAATATGCAAATTGGCACTCAGCATGGTTAAATGAGCACTTCGGCGCTGATCATTTCGGCACTTATTAATATTCATCAAGGTATTGAAAAGATGTTTTGAAATTGTTTAAATAGTGGCAGAGAAGATTCATTTTAAAAAATAATGTGCACATTAATGAGTGATCTTACAGTAACAATTAATTCACCTGAAAAAACATGCTCAGTCATTATCTGTTTGATGTTAAACTTTTTATTTGCTTTCAAAACATTCTTTTTTGACCAGCAGTGCCAATGGTTCGGCAGGAACAGTTAAAGGATTCAAAGAGAGGTTAACTGTTGCATTATTATGAAAGTAATGATGAGATTCTACTAGAAAATGTGGTATTATTAATGCTGCAAATACATGTACCTAGTGCAAATACCAAAATCATTTGGAAGCAATTGCCAAAAATACATGTACTTATAAAACAAAAAAGAGACAATATACATATTCTACTCTAGTTGCTGACTTCACAAGGTGCTGATATGCTAGTTACAGAGGCAACAAAGAAGGTATTTTACTTCTTGATTTTTCTTCAGAAAAAATCGAAATAGTAAAATGCATTCTTCGTTGCCACTGTAACTTACCGATATGCATAAACTAGGTGCTGAAATCACAAGGTGACAATTTCATCAGGGCCTGAGACCATGAACAAGGAAAATACTGAGTGAAATTTTATTCTCAAAAGTTAAGAATTTACTCATCTGAGTAAAAGGTGAAAACTCACACACCATAAAACAACTTAAGAATTTTCTCAACTGAGGTAAGTTTGTCAAGGGGCAGTGTAAATCTCGCCCATGATATACATCCAAATTCACTTAACTTCGATGTTTGAACATTATTATTACCATAATCTATGATTAATTATTTAATAACAAACAAAGAGGAATAAAATGCAATAAAAATCAAGTAGGCAGCAGTAAAAAGGGGAATATATATATACCTTTTTAAAACATTAAAAACGTCTTGCATAATGCCAAAACATGACCGAAGGCGAAGTCTGTAATTTATACCTATAGTATGTATTATGTATATAATAAACGATATTCAAGATACAAGTAAATTAGTACAAGTTCATTTGATAATATAAATGAATCAGAACATAAACAGGGGCACATATACCAGACAAAATTTACTCCGTCCCTATTGCTAATGTAAACAAACGTCGTATGGCCAAAACAAGCCAACAGAGAAAGGAGTGTTGGTCTCCTAAACCTATTTTGCTCAAATAACATGTTGTTTTCGAAAGTCAAAGGATAAACCATGTCCTGAAATACTCTAGGACTAGGGTGATAATGACAATGGCATTTGTGTTTATTTATCCCAAGGCGAACAAAGGGGTAGCCATTTTCACTGTTAAGAATTACTTAAGTCAGCTACATGCCGTACTTAAGTATTTTATCACTTGAGATGAAAGGACTATATATGATAAGGGTCCAAAACGGCCCCCAAATGGTGGATGTTCATATTTTCATAACAGGTTCTACATATCGTCTAAAGTTGAGATCTAAGTAGTTTGACTTGCTCTCTTTACCCCAAAGGTCATTTCAAGGTCATGTTAAGTCAATGGAACTCCAGTGACTCAATGAACTTTTGTGTTAAGTCTTGTGAAAAATTATTTCGAGAAAATGGAGTTTATTCCACAGATTAATTTTATCTGGTGAAAAATATATGTAAATATAAAATTAGTTCCTTTAAAAAAATATAGTATAAGAAGAAAAAAAAAGTCCTGTACGCAGATTTGAACCCTGGACCCTTTATTTAACAATCTGACGTGCTAACCATTATGCCACTATAACTTATATGGATGATTGGTGTAAAATGTTAAACAGTATGATTTAAGACCCAATAAGAGAATGCGGTCGCTAGTTGTATATCCTTACATTTTGTACTCGTAGGGCTTACTTTGGAAAACTAAAAAAATTTCTATAGATTTACCTAATAGTTCTATACTCCTATTTTTAAAACAGTAATATTATTTACTTTAAAAATTCTACGTATACACTTGATAAAAGTGTCGGTAATGCCGGAGCTCAGAGGTAACATTCTAAAAATAGATTCTGTGCGGTAGGCCTGTATTCGGCGCTCGGGTAAAGAAATGCATAAGGGCACTCAACTGACCTACATGGTAGTCATTTTACTTTGTAGATCTACGATGGATAAAAAACACTGAAAAGGGTCTTAGTATAGGATTTACAGTTGGCAATGTGTAACCCAAGCAAAGTTAGGCCTATTCGATCTCTCAAGGAAGCAAGTTTACCATAGATTCTACTTATCTTTGGTGAAAAGTTGTCAAGCAGATCTATCAACAGAGAATTCCAAGAATGAAAAAAAAATATAAAGCATTGTAGCCTAGCGCTTTGCTTACAGTACTCAGTATTTTCCAGTTGGTATTAAGAATGTGATTGCCCCAGTAATATGGAACCAGAGATAAAAAGAGAAGAAACTACCCACTGTAGCTATTTATAGCTAATGCAACAGCAGTGGGGTTTCCTGGTCTGTCAAGTACACTTTGTTTCTATTATGTATGGTCCTCGATGAAAATAAATGGACGCCGTCTGTAGACCGTCAAAACAACCGGAAGTAGAATCTCCTTAGCAACGACATAATACATGGACGTGTTGTTCATATGAAAAGTTGTTTGTTTGTATTGAATGCAGCTTTGGACAAAATTTTCCTTTGTACACAAAATAGTTAATGAACATATACAACAGAGTGTGGAATATCTTTCTTGTCCAAGGATGTGCTCATACTTCATTTTACCCCCAAAGGCTCAAAAATAGAATGAAATAGATAAAATATTGAAAATATACATTACCAGGTCGATTTTAAGGCACTTTCCTGATAAGGAAACTTTTGTTTTCAGTGTGTATGTAAAGTGCTAGTCTTAAACTTCATAATGTGTACAACCATGTACTTTACAAGAAATACTTAATTTTCATTTCATTGGTGGGTATATAGGCATCTCTATCATATATAGTCCTTTGTCTAAGAATTTCTTTATGGTCCACAACTTTACCCGAAACAGGCCAAGTTGAGAGAATTCTTAAGATTTGAGTAAAATCTTGAAGTTGAGTAAAACAGATTTATGGCCCAGGTTTTGATCTAACTAGAATTCCATCATGCAGGTCACACATGCTGTAGACTTATCAGTGAGTGCATCAAATTCCATCGCATCACAAATCCACACAAAAATAAATAAATAAAAATTACCGGTAGATACAAATCAAAACCAATAAAATCAGTAAAAGAAAATAACATTGCCAAACAATGAAAAATTTCCCACAATGTTACTGAAAAAACACAGAGACTTGGAGTTGAAATACATGTACATATAATTATAAATTCCCCAGTGACAGAAGCCAAAGAGACAAATGTCTGTGTAACTGTCAGATTAACTTTAATAGATTTGATTACTGCGGTATGGCAGATGACAAAATAATGTGATATTATTACAATGTTCTTTAGTGACACTCAATTTTACCTTTGTAGATTCATCTGGTTCTACGCATGCTTTCGCAACTTCCTCATTAGAAAGAGGAATTTCATCTGCCATGTTCGGAAAAAGTCGGTTGACAAGTTATTTACTTATACAGCCTACCCAGGTAGGACAGGTAACTCTAAATTTTAAAAATACGGAATGACTACATATTAATTACAAACCGAAAATATATCGAATTCACGCGCAAGATGTGTTGCTTTTTTATCCCGAAAACGGTGAATGTTATGTGAAAAATGTATTTTAATCATTACAATTGGATCCCAAGTAGCTTTAACGTTCTGAATGCTGCATTCGGGTGCGGCATATTTTCGTTTTGTAAATTTAAATGTTTAGAAAATCAATTCACCAAACAAGTTATAAAAGTCGTCCAGGTTAGGACGGAGAACCACTATAAGCACCACGGAATCAAAATCGAATAAAGTATTGCTAAACTATGTCAAATAGTTATGAAATACAACAAATTGTTGGAATTTATTATTAAAACAGTTGTAAAATCACATCGAAGAATTTTAAATATAGATTCTAAATAATTTTTAGATAATAATCTAATGATCGAAATAGATATATAGATTAATTATGATTACGAAAATAAGAATGAGTTGTGAAAAATTAAAATGATGATAAGCACCACTAGAAATGGAGCAAGCACCATCGTTAAAAAATCAATGTTACTCGCCAGAATAACATTAATAACCATTTTAAAACACATTTGACGATAAAAATAGGCCTATTTTATAGATATAAAAGCCAGTAATGAAAATAGGAAAATGGAGTAAGTACCACGGTAACACGAACAAGCGCCATTTTTAATAAAATCAGTTTAATTCGTCAGAATTGCATTAATAACTTTTCTTAAACATTTTGACAAGTTTAATTAAAGCTTGAAAGATGAAAAAATTGAAATAAAAATTAGCACCATCGGAAACTGAAGCACGCAACACGGTAAAATGAACAAGCACCAATCAGTTTAATTCGTCAAATTTGCATTAATAAACATTATAAAACATTTGACAAGTTTTAAATTTGAAAGATAAGTAAAAATTAAGTAAGAATTAGCACCACGGTAAAATGTACAAATTGCACCCCGGTAAAATGCACCATCCTAAAACACATTTCACAAGTTTTAAATTTGAAAGATGTGATAAAATTGAACCAAAAATTAGCACCATCGGAAAATGGAGTAAGCGCCACGGTAAAGTGAACAAGCACCATCATTAATAAAATCAGTTTAATTTGTCAGATTTGCATTAATAACCATGATAAAACCATTTGACAAGTTTTAAACTTGAAAGTTATGAAAAAAATAAATAAAAATTAGCACCCCGGTGAAATGTACAAAAATTTGAAATAAAAATTAGCACCCCGGTAAAATGTACAAAAAATTGAAATGAAAATGAGCACCCAGGTAAAATGTGCAAGCACCATCGTTAATGAAATCAGTTTAATTCGTCAGACTTGCATTAAAAACAATTTTAAAACTCATTTGAAATGTTTTAAACTTGAAAGATATTTAAAAATTGAACTAATAAATACCTTGTATAAATAACTGGAATAATAATAATCACCATCGAAAATTGGAACGAACGCCATCTTTAATAAAATCGACGGTATTCGTCAAATAACATTGATTTTGATTTCAAAACAGATTAAAGATTTTTCATACTCGGTAAAATGAAAAATGAATTGAAAATAATCATCATCGGAATATGGAACAAAAACAATCATTAATTTAAATAATGAAATTCGCCGGGATAGCATTTATTTCTATTTCAAAACCATTTTAAATCAAATTTGTATGGTTTATGTTTAAGATTTTAAGGTTTAGGTTTAGGATTTACAGCTTTAATGTTAGAGTTTTGGTCTAGGGTTTAGATTAAAGTTTTACGGTAAAGGTTTATGTTTAGGATTAGGGGTTAACATTTAGGGTTTAGGATTAGGGTTTACAGTTTTAATATTAGGGTTTAGGTTTACGGTTTTAATGTTAGGATTTACGTTTAAGGGGCTACGGTTTGCATTTAGGAATTAAGATAAGGGTTTTAAGGTATGGTTTACTATTTAAATGTTAGGGTTTAGGATTAGGGTTTTAAAGTTTGCGGTTTTAATGTTAGGATTTACGTTAGGATTATGATTAGGGTTTAGGATTAGTTTTTAGGGTTTACCGTTTGGTTAGGATTTACGTTATGGCTATGATTAGGATTTATAACTAGGGTTTTAAGGTTTACCGTTTAAATGCTAGGATTTACGTTTAGGGTTTAGTATTAGGGTTTTAATGTGAGGGTTTACGGTTTAAATGTTAGGGTTAGACTTAAGAGTTAGTGTTTAGGGGTTATGTTAGACGTAATTTCCCATACTTTTTATTGGGACCGACAAACTGCAGCTGTACCTTAAAATTTTGATAAACTCATTATTTTCACAAAATATATAAATGGATATAAGGTTTCTATGCCTGTATATAGTTCTTATTTTTATTGTAAATCAACTCTAAGCAAAAAAAAAAAAAATGGAAGTATTCTATTCTCTATATATTAGCGCCATTATAAATAAAACACGTATCATTAATATTACTTTGACTATGATAGGTCCAATTTATTCAAAATTCAATTTAATTTTATATATTAGCGCCATTATAAATAAAACACATACCATTAATATTACTTTGATTCTGATGGGTCTAGTTTATTCAAAATAAAATATCTTAAAGTCCACCTTTTGCTCTATTTTAACATTAGAGTCTAGCAGTTATCCTCTAGAACCACATTCATTAGCTTGTTCAAAGGCCTCTGATAAAAGGAGGGCCTGTTTTATTTTTTTTAATTTCTTCTGCCATGTGCAATTAAGCACCATCAGAAGACAAATCTATCACCACTACTTTAAACCATTATCAATGTAATCTAGTGGTGTAAGTTTAAACTTAGCCAAGAAACTATAAATGGCCCCTATTAAAAGGATTGTAGCAATATGCTGCTTGTAAAAAATTAACAAGCAAAATTTAGCATCCACAAACATTGAACCACCAAACACCATCATCATTTGGAAATTAATTGATTTATTGTAGATCAATTTGTTTGTTTGTTTATTGTTGTTTAACGTCCCACTCAAGAATATTTCACTCATATGGAGACGTCACCAAATGCCGGTGAAGGGCTTCAAATTTTGGCCTATGCTCGGCACTTATTGCCATTGAGCAGTGAGGGTTCAAAACTTCTTTAATGTGCCAACACCTACTGTGACACGGGACCTCCAGTTTTGACTGTCTCATCCGAAAGACAGGAAACCAACCTGCCACAGGCAGGACTCAAACTCACGATCCAGAGTCGGGCCTGCTACCGACTGAGCCAGGCCAGCTCACTTTATTTTAGATCAAAGCTGTCCAATACTCTAGATACTCTTAGTCCTCTACATTGTAAAAGGTGTAAATAGAAGTGTCATCAAAATTAATCAAGCACCTTTACCACCACAATACTTTTCCCAAGGAGTCAAGTTTGATATCCAGTGTAGTGACATTCCATAAATTCAAATTTAAGGTATTATTCATCATAAGCTCATATCCTAGACTTCCATTGGAAACAAGAGACCCAAGTAGGCCTGTATTGCTCACCTGAGCACCAACATGGAAAGAAGACCAAGAAGAATATATAAATTTAAAGATCACTCAGATGTAATTAGTTTTCCAGTTCACAAAGCGGTTCTGGAGAAGAAGATTTTCAAAGACAGGTATCCTCAAGGACATTTTTTTAATCACCCTGGAAGCACCTGCTAATATGGCAGAAAAAATTAAACCTTGTGAAGGTTCCCTGGAGACTTGCTTCCCATTTAGTTTAATCACAATCCTTTCAGAAATTTCATGGACATGGACTGATCACAATAGCTCACTTAAGCTTCATCAATAAACAATGAAGAAAGACTGATATTTTAGTGCAGTGACAATGCACAAAAGATCCCAGATAAATAAATAAGTGCCACGATCACCAATGCTTTTCCTAGAAACCTAGTTTAGAAGAAAGCAGTGCTTCATCTTAAGTGGAGTGAAGGGTTTCTACACCTCCATTACTAGAAGACAATGTCCCAAGCAATATATGCACTTATTAACATTTTTATTGATCTTTTTACTCTGTGTCAAGGACAACTGAATGAAAACTACACATGATAGATAATAAGTATACAAAGTATGTGTCATAAATAGTTTATTACACCAAAATTTGGTACAAATATTCAACATTCATCTTCAGAAATTAAATCAGGAAAGTTCATGTTTCAAATTCTTTTTTATAATTCTGAGTCTCTGCTGTATACCGCCAGTAATGTTTGTACATTTTATCTCCATTTTCTATGAGGCTTGTAATTTTCAACATCATCAGACTTTCCTGCATGTTACTTTAAGGCCTGAAAAGACATCAACAGGTTACAGGCTACAAAAAGTAATTTTTTTTGGTCTGTGTGGTTTACTGATAAAAACACATCAAATTGACCTGACCCCAGATACTGGACCCTTGCTCCCGGGATAATAAATTCAACAATTTTGTTACAGGGTTTTATGCTCTTTCTGAAAATTTATTCAGTTTTCCTTTATCAAAGTATTGAAAGTTATGTACAGAAATAGGCTGTTATTTTGACAAAATAGCCAAGGGGTTCAAACTTCTACTTCTATCTAATGTACATGTATATGAAATGAAAATATATCAAATTAATGTAAATCTAAAAACAAAAAACTTCAATTTCCAGCCTCCAAAAAAATTTAAAATTAACATTGATTCTAAATTTTACTTGTAACATCTTCTGTACCGACTTTAAATATAGTCTATTGTCTATCGTGCATTAACACTCATTTCAAAATAAAACATGAGCATTTATGGAACCTATTTAAATTTAAACAAAAAGACACTGGGAACAGGTAAAATATTTTTTTTCATAGTGAAAAAATGGCTGTGATTTAGAACATATTTTATGTTTCATGGTTAAATGATAATAATAAAAATCCTGTGGTCAGACATAAGCCCTTACTGCCTTAAGGCTTGTAATATCGAATGTAATCAATTCTATTTAGGGCTATTACCATGGTATGTGAACATAAAAGTCCACCTAGCTAAATAAACAACCAAACAATGTTCTCTATCTTATATTAATTTATTAATATAAATAACTGTACGGGATAAAAAAAGACAGTTTACCCAATGTTTATTGTTAAAGAAATAATTTTTTATCAACATAATTTGGGCCTAAAGTTGCAATGTAGCAAAATGATCTATCACTAATTTAGCTTATAGACATCAATGCTTTTGGCAATGGATAAAACTTCATGAGAATTGGAAATTGTAACAGTCAATGTTCAAGTTACCTCCCATTGTGATATCAAGACACAAAGTATACAAGTGACCGTCCGCTGAAATTGAGCAGTCACTGGTTATGTAAGGCATGTGGTCACCATACAGGGTGTATAAATAAAGGAAATATTCAAAGGGAATCTCATTAAGGCAGGTTATGTATAGCGATTAGTTGATAACCATATTAATTTGATAGTTTTCAAAATGGACAGGAACTTAATTAAAACAGATTATGATTTTCATGTGTCATTTGCATAACAAAAACCTCCTGCTCGATGCTATCCCCTCTATTCTGTTTAAAAGAAATCGATTTAGCTTCATATTGGTATCAGCGATATGTAATTATTTCTATTCACATCGCTGTTTTCTTGAAACTGTCGAGATCAATATGATGAATGGCGGAGTAATACTGCAGTTTCTCAAGGCAGGTTCAAGGTCACTAGAATCTTATTTTGTTGGATTCCATATTTATAAATAGATCGATGAGGATGTGCTGAAACTAACTATATATATCATATTGTATAATTTCAAAAGGCAGAAGTAAGTAGAATTATGTGATATTTCATTTAATGATTATTCAAAATAAATTTAATTTCATTTACACCAAAATATTTTACTTTTCTGTAAAAGTTGAATTCTTGAGCTGGACTATATTTTACAGGAAGATTTTTTCACTATGTGCATAGAAGTAGAGTAGATTTTCTAAGATAAAATACATAATGACTATATGGCCACTTTAGCCACACCCTAGATCCTGAACCCTTGCCCCCAGGGTCATGAATTTCACAATTGTGATAGAGGGCTTTATCCTCTTTCTAGACATGTATTCAGTTTTTATCCTTGATGTACAGGGGAAAAGAATATTTTTAAAATTTTGGCAGTTTTGGCCCCACCCAAATGGCTCATACAGTACCAGGTTCACTAAATTCACAATTTGTCTTCCACTTATCCTAATAAAGCTTTTTACCAAATGTGAAGATGATTGACCCGGTAGTATTCAAGAAGTTAATAATGTTCAATTGTTTACATACAACAGATGACGTACAATGCACAAAAGACGATGTACGAAGACCAATGGCATAAGGTCACCTGAGTCAATCAGGTGACCTAAAACGTTGCATCAAGTTTTCAGTGTTAATTATAAGCTATGCATGTAATGAGAAATGCATGGAAATCTGTAAGTTGATGCTGGTGTTAGTTCCATGTCTCCCCTTATCAGCCCTTTTTATTAGTTATCTAGAAACTCTGTTACCTTCATCTCCTGACATCTCATTCTTGAACTTCTGGGATGCTACTTGCAAAGCTTCCAAGCTCTCAGCAAACCTCTGAAATACATACACTGTAGAGATTCAAATCAAGCATTATTTTTTACATTTGTTTCACTAATTCATTCATCATCATGCAAAATAATATTTCAGTACAATTAGAACTAGGATTATGTAGATTCTGTTCTAATTACTAGCAAGCCAAAATATAATTATTCAACACTCTTTAGTTCTTGGGGTCTCTGTGGCTGAGCATTGCTCTTTAAACCTTGAAGTCCCTCAGCTCTTGTCAGTGCAGGCTGGAGACACACTGGAAACTAAGCTGATAATGTGAGACAGTTTGCCAGTTTACTTGTGGAGTGCCAGTGGTCTCATCCCAGTACACTGTAAGTGAAAGGTGAGAAAAAAAAAAAACTCATACCTATAGACACCTTCAGCCTGTTCCAATTTTTAATAAACATTTACTAAACCATTAAAACTAACTTTTCTTTGATTTATCTGATATGGCACTTATAATTAATTGAAATGGCAATGAGGGATTTTGAAAGTGTCATGTCAATTCAAAGATTGAGAGGCTAAAAAATAAAATGTTATAGATCTAGAATAAAAACTACAGTAAAACCTGCTATAGTGGCCACCTCTATATAAGGATTACCTGTCTATAAAGGCCAGTTTTTTTCAAGTCCCTTGACTGCATACTTCAACTAAACTGAACCTGTGTATAAGAGTCACCTGCACATAAAGGTCAATATTTTCTGGTCCCTTGGGTGGCCCCTATATACAGCTTTCACTGTATATGTCACAGGGGATAAGTACCAATCATTAACTACTTGTCCCCATGCCATTTTCACTGGTCCAGGACTACTGTATAGTTGCTTTTATTCATGGTGGGTTTAATTTTGCTATATTTGGGGTCAAAGAAAATACCGCAAAATTAAATACCTGTGAATATAATACCTTGCATATATACTTATGAAGTATCAGAAATATATTACATAACCAATCAAAATTACAAAAATGATAACATAATTACCAATCAAAATTTATTCATAGACATCATATACATGGATCACAAAATGTTTTAAAAGCTTTACTTTAAAATGAAACATTCATAACACAGTTTTGTTTTAACTGAAAGTGTGTCTTGCGTGAAATTTAACACCCATAAGTTCCTTTCAGAAAAATGTGAAATTTTCTCCCAATGAAATTAAACAACTGTAAAGTAGTATGTTTTTCTCGCTCTGTGTAACCAGATTCTCTCATCCACCATTAAAACCTGGCTGCCACCATATAAAAAAATTGTTGAGTGTGGCATAAAACACCAATAAAACAAAAAAACATAAAAAATAGTTCTTTATTTCTAAAATTGTAATAAGTAATGGGTCAGCTTATTATTTACTCTTGGAACCATCTGCAGTTGAATTTAAAAAAGTAAATAAAATCAGTTTGAATTTCATAAATAGATATTTTGTATTCATATTAACTGAAGTAGTTAAGGATCATATTAATCTTTATGCATACTTTGCTTATTAATAGTATAAAATTAATTTTATAGGGACAGGGTGTTTGTAACATATCTGCCAATATATAACGTATAGTTTTTAAATTTTAAAGAGAAAATTTCACGTTTTACTGATAGGTACTTATTCACGGGTATTAATTTTTGTGTAAGACTTTCAAAAACAGAAGTGTAATAGGAGTCATCTGACTTGCTTTTCACTGATTCAATTAATGACCTCATGCATTGTTCTATTGACTATTTTACGAGTACATTGTATGCACAGAGTAAGTCTTATAACCATTTTGTGATTCATGCATACAATGACGGGTAATATATAACTAAATTTTAATTGGTAATAACTTCTATAATTTTGACTGGTTATGTAGTCAAAACTCGTTATGTCGAGATCGGTAATCTCAATTCACCCAGTTATGTCGAGATCGGTAATCTCAATTCACTTAGTTAACTCGAAATAGCACTGGTCCCAGCAATTTTCCTTCTATATCTTACTAAAAAGACCTGATAACTGAAAAAACTGTTAATGTCCATGTTAAAACATGGTCTCGATATTTCATTTTAATGTGAAAGTGACCAGTTATCATGAGGTAATTTTTTTTACATCTTCATTAAATCATCATGTGATGATATGACAAGAGCTGAAAAATATGCCTTCTATATTGCTTTTTAAGTACAGACAATGAATAAAAATCTTCATAAAATATTTTGGTTTACATACAATATACATGTAGGCCTTCAAGTATTCTGGCAATTACCGAGATGCTAATGAGAGGAATCAGGATTCTATTTAGTGACAGAACTTTTAACTTGAGGACCTGTTTATCTAGATTCCTTTACTTGGTCCCGACAACTTTGAGATAACGAGGTTTGACTGTATTTGAATTTTTTACACTTTATTTAGTATAAGGTATTAATTTGAAGGGCATTTAATTTTTAGGTATTTTCTTTGACTGCGAAATTAAATCCCCAACGAATAAAAGCAAATGTACAGTATAGAGAGAGGAAAGAAAAAGTATTTCTTACATTAATTTCACATAATTTTGATGCTAACAAAATTTTATCTGGATAAATATAAATTACATAAAATAGATACAGATTCTGTTATAGAGGTGCATCCCTACCGATACATTTGTCTGTCATTGTTAAGTGATCTGTTCGTCAAGTAACGAGACGGTGCCTGTAATTTTACATGGTGTTATTTTCACCAAATATTGTCATACAAACAAACAAAAACAACTGACAATATGATTATCTTCTGTAATGTGATTTGTTTTACTGCAGTTGTTGTTATTGCATATGAACAGAAATTTGGTGGAATTTCACATGTTTGTAATTGTGCATCTTTATAAATGTAGAAATATCACTTAATTATAGAGTAGATAAAGAATTCTACTTTAACAAACCATAAATGGTTAAGTTGACATTTCTATCCCAATTCAATGACGATCCTGTATTTGAAACATTATCATGCTAAGATAAAATTCCTTATACATGTAGTTACAATAGGGGCCTATGTGCAACTGTTATGAATAATGGATAGTACTAGATACTTACATGTGCATACAAATATGTATACTACACATGGAAAGGCATGTGGTAAGGACTTTGAAAAGTCAAGCTGAACATTAAATCATCTACAAATGGAATCCAACACAATTTGCAAGTAGAAGTAGTAACTCTTCAATGATTCCCATCCTTTTTTTTCTAACTATCTCTCCTCTGAGTCCATATAACCTGAAATTGACAGTTATTATTTTGTTGATGGTTAGGAATGTGTACAGTTAAAATACAAAACTGAAAACAAGGAAATGAAAAACATATAACAAAGATCACGGCACATAAAACATACAACCCAGAAAAGCAACGAAAATCTGTTAAAAATCAAGGGCAAAAGTCCTGTGCTCTAGTTCAATCAGCAATTCCTGTCTGTCATAAGACATCTTTACTGTTGCATACTGTGTCAATAGTTGGTATTCTTGATATAAAGAAAACTGCTAAGTATTGCACTGATGAGTAAACTACTTATGAGTTGCATGAATCATATTTTACCAAGAAAAATTTGAATGATTCTTTACAGACAGTAATCATATGTCAGTAATATACCTGTTAAACTAGAATAAAATTGTAGTCTTATGTTCAATGAGACTTTGTGTATCATTTTTTTTTATTATTATTATTTTTCCTATGTAGTGAAGTTTCAAATATCTATAACATATTTTGTCTAAATGATGAACATCATAAAGGGATTTTCCACCCTATCATATGGGGCTGAAATAAGGTCCCATTCCCAATGCAAAAACATAACATTTTTTCCCAATTTGCAGTCGAAATTTCCAAATCTGAGTCAAATGACAATGAATTTGAAGAGATTCTCATATTTTCATATTTGTGTATATCTATTTTCCCCAATTTTAGCAAAATGTTGCTAAAATTCCAAATTCAAAAGGCCCAGCCCAGACCCCATTCCCAAAAGTGTGTGGAAAATCCCTGTCATGTAAAATGTAATATACTGTATACCTGGACATTTTCACCCTGAGATGATACGTGATTTTAGAATGATGGTGAAATTTTTAAGCTAAATAATTGAAACATCATTACATGGGTATTCATGACATCCATGGGACTATGGAGATTTAGGGCAAATTTAAGACGAGGTGAATATGTTTTCTGTCATAAAAAGGTGAACATAACCAAGGGCAAAAATAGCCAGGTATACAGTATATAGTTATAATGTACACAACTATTGTAAAAACTGTTAAGCAGATGATGGTGCAAAGAAATACTGGTATATATAAGTGATGCATATTTCATCAGAAACCTGTAGTAATAATCTGAAGGCTGTGTGTAAACAGTAAGGTCGGTGATTTTCTGTTTCAGATTTGCTTCAATTCTGTTTTCAGTTTGGTAAATTCTGGTTTTTTTCTATTTTTATAAGAAAAATAACTAAAAACATACTTTAGATGAAAAATATTCAACAATACAGACTCACAATCATACTTTCAATATTCTGCCACACCGATTTAATGATAGATTTAAATAGGGAATTAAATAAAACATATATATGTATATGCAACACTGTATGTTTTTATGATTTTAAAATATTTGATAAATAATTTGTAAGTCTGTAGGCCTATACTCATATACATATAGGTAACAAGTTTTGTTTGAAATTGTACAGGTAATTTCTAATTACTTATTTTTGCTTGAATTTATCACCTAACTTAGAACAAGTCTGTGATGTTTTATTTGATGTTTTTACTTTAAATAAACTTATAAAGTACATGTAGATCTACATGTACATGTATTTAATTTTTATGGTCTTTTAATTCATTGTATCAACACTAGTGTAATCTATACTATGCTGATAGACTTTGCAAAATTAAACATCACCATCCTCAAAGATTTCATGGAAACTATCAACCCGTGCTGATGTATTTATTTTTAAAATGGGAAGTCTCCTCTTTTTACATACATGTATCTTCAGCCATCGTACCTCGCTGTTAAAACTGGCTGTCAATCGAGCTGTATGTCGTAAAAAGTTAGGATGAATTGTACATTGTGAAATTTTATTATAAATTATAATTTTTTTTATATATATTCAGAAATTGAAATAAACATCATGAAAACCCAATACAAGATATCAAATTAAAGCTATTTTTGTTTTTGAAGACACCAGATCAGCAGATGTCAGTCAGTACTGTTGTTACGACAATGGAAATGATTGCCCTTATCTTTCGATGTGTAAATGTAGGCTAATAGATCTACGGGATAAAATAGTTATTGATGTAAAATTATGTGATGAAATATTTTAAATAAACAAAGAATTGAAGTTTATAACACGGAAATAGTACACTGGTTCACAATTTAATAAATTCTATCTCATGTTGGAATTTTTAAAGATTATCCAAAAACGCAAATTCAGTTTCAGATTGCCAATTCCGTGATTCTGTCTGCAATTCCGCGATCGCGGAAAATCACTGGCCTTAAAACAGGTGGTCCGGGGTTTGATTCTGAGTGCTGGGTCATACCTATGAGTAAATATTTTATAAAAGGTACCAGGTAATGACAGTCCCATTGTCAAGGGTTCAGCATAACAAGTAAAAGTCAAAAGTCTTTTGTAAATAAGGTCCCATGTGATAGAAGGGATGCAAATGAACAAACACTTACTACACAAGTATCAGTCCATAGGTTAGGCCAGACATAAAATATTCTCTGTTTGCTGTTTATCGACTCTACCCTTTTACCTATGGGTAGGTAGGTAGGGAAATTATTTTATTTTATTGGAAATTTTTCTGTAATTTGTGCAGTCAGTCATTTTCTGTACAAATTATAATGAAAATAATTGTAAATGAGGACACATTAAATATTTCATAAATGTTTGAGACAGACATGAGAAGAGAGAGGTTATTTGTGAAATTTCAATAAGTTTTCACTGTACAACAATTATGTATCGAAACTCAATGGTCATCCCATAGTATTTGTTCACTGGTTGCAAGTTAAACAGACTTGCCAATATTACATCAGAGGCTCAACTTGACCTCTCAACTATCGGCAATCAGTGACAAGGTGAGGCGGTGTTTATAATAAAGTGCATGGTGCAGTGACAGAGTCGGTGTTTTAAAATGATAAGTTTCCTGGGACTTTTTACCGTAATATATTTCTAATGTAAATTAGAGAAATACACAGGGTTATGTTTAAGAAAACAGGTGCATAAATTTAATTGATTTCATTTTACTAGATTTGATATCATTTTTGTAAAATTATTATGTTTTGACAAATATTTTTGAAATAAAAAAATAACAGGAGGTAACTCTTATGTAACTGTCTACACAATTTTACGTTTGCTATAACATTATTCCCTTCAGCTTTCATGAAAGGAAACATATCAAACAAATTTACACAGGTGTTTCATAAATTGTTCATCTTAGTAAAACATGTATCATACAGGATTTTTGGTTTCCTATTTTTATAAATAGTATTCGTAGAGAAAATACATGTGTCATTCTGGGATATAGCAGTAGCTTAGGCCGAACTTTATGTCCCAATTTTAAGCGATTTTTTGAGTGAGTAAAATCTGATAAATCCCTTTGGAAATTCTGTCGTGTTGCCCCGACAGACAGAATCTCCAAAGGGATTAGGGTAAAATTCTGATTTGCCCCACCCCCTAAAAAATTGCTTAAAATCTGGACAGAAAGTTCAGCGAACTCATTTATGCCCTAATACTGTAGACTGATTGGTAATATATCGAAGAGTTACAAGAGGCCGTATTATGAATTTGCAGTTCCTTGATAGGCCCCTAGTGTCATGTTACCTACGTTCTGGCCATTATTTTATATTACTCGGATAAAATACTGTTAATATACGATGTTTCATTGAATAAATAATAGTGCCACGGTAAAAATATATACATGTATATTCTCAGAGATTGAGACGAAGTTAATACTAATACTATATAAAGTTGTCACGGTAATCAAACGTTCCAGAAAGATTGTCAATAAAAAAATTTTTTTTTGAAAATGGCAATAAAATTTTCCGAGTCGCGGTGATTTCTGTGGGTCAGTGGGTAAACAGCAAACAAACTTTTATTTTAGGCCTTAATTTTTGTGATACTCAACCTATATATAGATGGTGGAACCTCCATATAAGTAAAAAAAAGTCTTTGAAAGCCATAAAATTGCAATACACAAAAAAAAACCCAATCAAAATAAAGATAAACAAACCATTTTACACCTACTCTGCGTTGACTTGCCATTGGACTGTGGTCAGCAAAATGTATAGTAGAAGAAACCATCATGCTATGGAGACCTAGACCACAGATGCAGATCATGATGATTTATACCTTTTGTGTTAGTAATAACTTTTCTGTAAAATGCAAGTTTCCTCTTCCTCCTTTGAAACTAAATAGAAAGAAAAGGACATCAATTACATAACTATATTACATTTCCAGTAACAGTCTGACTACATTGACTGTTGAACTACACTACTTGAGTTTAAACCTGTCTCCTTGCAGGAAAGCTCTTGGGGATGGCACTTTCTTCATCTTTTCAAAGTTGATTAATTGTAAAAGGCAAATACATGTATATAGACAAAAAAGAACCACTAGACTTTTTTATCTCTTTAAATGGCTGTACGCCTAGAAAATGGATCTCATGATCCTTCACTTTACCATTTCACACTGGATTTACAAAACGTGATAGTACTTGTTTCGTCTTTATAAAGCACTTATTTTTGCACGTACACGTATGCTTACAACAGTATGGTAGGCTTATTCTTTCATGTTAGTTTAAGACGAAAACTTGAATTAAGCAATGAAGTAGAACTATTTAGCCTGAACAACCCCTTAGAGAATTGTCAATGGTGACTGTGCTTGGATCTTGTTTTGGTGGTACATGTACATGTGGAGGGGTCACTGACAATGCTCCTTTTTTCATCTTTTATTTGGGGGCATAGATGATGATTAGTGGTGGTGATGGCTCCTGGTTAATTTCTGATGGTGCAAAATAGTTTCAAATTCAATTTGGAGGTTGGTTAATAGTGAAGGTGCTTGATTAATCTTGAAGGAGCATGTAGGTGGTTGGTAATGGTTCTTAGTTAATCTTTTGATGATATGCTCAAAAGGACTAATTGCAATAGATTAATTTTCACTGGTGCTTGAGGGTATGACAAAAATGGTGATAATAATTAATACATTGATTGTGCATGTAAGAGGGATAATAATAATTATCAGGTAATTGTGCTTGGTTATTTTTGTAATAATTAAAGCAAGGAGAAGAATAATATGGCAAGACAGAGGTTCTGGTGCTCATTTTCTGCTTTCATGGTACATTCATGATGGTGCATGAAATGGGAAGTGATGATGGTGCTCAGTTTATGTCTTGATGATGCATGGATGAGGGAAAATGGTAAAGGTGCTCAGTTTAATTTGATGGAGCATGAAAGAGGGACATTTGTGATGGTGCTTAGCTTACATCTTGATGGTGCATGGACAGGGTACATGGTGATGGTGCTGTTTGTTTTTATGGTGCATGAAAGAGGGATAATGGTGATGGTGCTCATTTTATTTTGATGGGTTATGAAAGGCACATGGTGATGGTGTTCATCATGTCTTCATGGTGCATAGAAGAGGAACAATGGTGATGATGTTCAGTTATGACTTGATGGTGCTTGGACGAGGCAAAATGGTGATGGTGATCAGATTTCATTTTGGTGGTGTATAGAAAAGGAACAATGGTGATGGTGCTTGGTTATGTCTTAATGGTACATGGACAAGGCAAAATGATGTTGGTGCTCAGATTACATTTTGATGGTGCATAGAAGAGGGACAATGGTGATGGTGCTTAGCTTATGTCTTCAAGGGACATGGATGAGGCAAAATATTGATGGTGCTCCTTAAATGTTCTGATGGTGCATGGAATAGGAAGTGGTGATAGTGCTCATCTTATGTCTTAATGGTGCATGAATGAGGAAAATGGTGATGGTGCTCAATTTTTTTGATGGAGCATGGAAGGGGCACATGACAATGATGCTGCTTGTTTTTTTCATGCATGGAAGAGGCACATGGTGATGGTGCACAGCATGTCTTCATGGTGCATGGAAGAGGGACAAGGGTGGTGCTTAGCTTATGTCTCATTGGTGCATAAAAGAGGTAAACAGTGATGGTGCTGTTTGTTTTGAAGGTGCATGGAAAAGGAACAATGATGAAAGTGTTCAATTTACATTTTGATGGTGCATGGAAGAGGGACAATGGTGATGGTGCTCAGTTATGTCTTCAAGTGCATGGATGAGGCAAAATGTTGATGATGCTCATTTAATGTTCTGATGGTGCATGGAATGAGAAGTGGTGATGGTGCTAATTTTATTGTTGATGGTGCATGGAATGGGAAGTGATGATGATGCTTAATTTATGTCTTTAAGGTGCATGGATGAGGGGAAATGGTGATGGTGCTCAGTTTGTTTTGATGGAGCTCAGCATGTCTTAATGGTGCATGGAAGAGGGACAATGGTGATGGTGTTCAGTTATGTTTTGATGGTGCATGGATGAGGCAAAAAGGTGATGGTGTTCAGTTTGTTTGATGATGCATGGAAGAGAGAGTGGTGATGGTGCTCATTTTATTGTTGATGGTGCATGGAATGGGAAGTGATGATGGTGCTCATTTTATGTCTTGATGGTGCAAGGATGAGGGAAAATGGTGATGGTGCTCAGTTTGTTTTGATGGAGCATGGAAGAGGGACATGGTGAGAACTGGTGATGGTGCTAATTTTATTTTGGATGACAAATGGTGATGGTGCTCAGCATGTATTGATGGTGCATGGAAGAGAGACAATGGTGAAGGTGCTTGTTTATGTTTGATGGTGCATGGAAGAGGGACAATCGTGATGGTACTTAGTTATGTCTTCATGGTGCAAAATGATGATGATGCTAATTTTGTTCTGATGGTGCTTGGAATGGGAAGTGATTATGGTGCTCAGTTTGTCATTATGGTGCATAAATGAGGGTAAATGGTGATGGTACGTGTTGATGGTGCATGGAAGAGTCACATGATGATGGTGCTGTTTGTTTTGATGCTAATGATGGTGCATGGAAGAGGATAGTTATCAAGGTGACCACTGCAACAATGTTAGAGGTTTAAACGGCAAGATACTTTTGACTTGTACCGCTAGCACTTCAGCATATCTGAAGTAAGGTTAGCTCTAAATCTAATATAGTCTGTCCCAATTCATTTTTGTCCATTGATTTTGGCTGATTAAAGTAAAATGATTGATACCTACCACTTAAATTTAACGAAGCGGCATCCTATACATACTTAATTAATTATCCATGTCCATGACAAATAAAAATTAATCTGTTTTGTACTAGATATTCGTACTCAAATTATCCCCTGGGATTTTTACGTATGTAATGGGGACAATCTTTTGATGTTTCAGAGCAGAGGTAAAAGAAAGGGAACGTTTATTGGTCATACTGATTTAGCCTGGCTCACTGATCTGTTAATACACAATCACCGATTCCTTACGACAATAATATATATTGGGAGTTATTCCCCTTCATATAACTCTTGTCAAGAGAGCTGCGAGAATATTAATGGTTACTCACACAATTATTTAATATCACATGGACAACACAGAGATTCCTGTAGGAAGAGTATTTTAAAAAATTTAAGCAAGCAAACAAAGAAAAAAGTATGTAGAAAAGATATAGGATAAACGTTTTTCTTTTTTAATTATATCAGTTTAATAGAGGGCGAAGCCCTCATAGTCATATATGTAGAGAAGCTCACATTTTTTATTCCTACTACATCCGGTCACCCGAACTACTAATAGTAAAAATTTTGCTCACATCGGGAATTAGCGTGTGACAGAAACAAAATGTCAGAAATGCAAAGTCATTACTTAAAAGCGCATTGCAAACGAAGTAATAAAGTATCACACTAAGAAATGTTTTGTAGACCGAGACTAGGCCATAACGACTAGGGTTGTTCATCGAACCCGATCACAAAGCGCCTCCATTACATTGTATTCTGGTAATGTGAACTGGATACGCTGGGATAGAGAAAAATATATAGCATTAAAACATGTTTGTGCATTTAATTCATGACTGATAAATACCACATAGATTCTATTTAAGTTTTAGCACCAAGGAAACAGTCAGCCACTCAATATTTTATTTAAAACAATGAGTGAATGACTGGGACATTTATGTCAAAAACACTGAATATTAATCCCTTTGGTGATCCCTTGGAATCCCCAAAGGTATTAACTGAACATGTAAATCTGTTGATGAAAGCCTTCGCCCTCTCCATAGGTTTACCTATGTATTATTTATATTTTTATTTTGACGATTGGTTGCTTTACAAATTCATGGCCTAATATCAATATGGGACAGACTATAGTATTGCCTACCTGGTGGTGCTCATTTTGTTTCGATGGTGCATAGAATGGGAAGTGGTGAAGGTGCACAGTTTACAATTCGATAGTAATTGGAAGAGGCACAATGGTGATGGTGCTCGGTTTATGTTTTGAAGGTTAAACGCAGCGTAAGAAAAGGGCCAAGAATCCCCAAGTTGGTCAACGAGTGAATCTGCAAATGCAGAGAACATCACTATTGACTATTTCTTTAAGTACAGCTATCAGTTTGAGTACCGTGTGTCAAAATACATCCCATACGTGTGACTTACCCTTAGTCCCTCCATAAATAACAATCCTATTCCAAAAAGTGCTGTGTGTTAAAGATGTATTTTCAGCAAACGTAGACGACAGATCCTTTAAACCGGAAGTTCTTTTGTCTTTCTCTGAATTTTTCTATTATTCGTAGGGCCCAAAAGTGACATCCGAAATACCACGATGTATTAGATTTTCTTGTCTTTTTTCCTCGATCCCTACCAAAGATTATCTTTCTTTATTAAAGAATTCCAACACTGCACTACTTATTAGAAATAAATGTTTGCTAAATATTATATCTGAGGGAACGAAAATTATCGATCTATGAAACAATTATTCCGGAAATGATTTCATGTACATTTGGTTCTAGAAATTATAATTTTTTAACTTCCACGTGTGAGTTTCCGGTTAAATGTATACAAGATTTAGTCAAGAAGGAAGCTTAAGAAGAAGCAAAATTCCAATCTAGACTAGCACAATGGGACTTTGCAAATGTCCCAAGAAAAAAGTAACAAATCTCTTTTGCTTTGAACATCGTGTTAATGTTTGTGAACATTGTTTGGTTGCCAATCACTCGAAGGTAAATATCTTGGGCCGAATATCTTGTAAGTTGTATGTTGTTGGCTGTCTCATTTAATTCGAGAGTTGTCAGATGAAACTTGACGCGTCAGGTCTTGTAGATCTGTAATAATACTAATATGCAGATCAATGCAAACGGGAACCCTCCTCTGATATGTCATCTATACCTCCTGGTGACATATATGTTAGATTCCAAGTAATGTCCAGATCAATTTTCTTTTCAAAGTGTAATTACTAATTAGAGAAAAAAAAAAAAAATCTAAAACATAATAATGGCAATGCAGTCACTGTGTCAGTTAGAAATTGTAAAATTACCATGACAACGGAAAAACATGCTAATTGGACATCATTCAGTGGGTATATTATCTGATAACTAATTTATGTATTTGATTAGATTAACTAACTGATGAGGAAAAGCCAGGCTGGGTTTCAAACTAGTCCAATATAACATAGGATCTCGGATGGCTGTATCCAGTATTGTTTTACCATTAAGCAGCTGCATGCATTCCCAGGAAAATATCAGCATAGAAATATGAAATAATGCATGCAATAATAAAAATGAAAAAAAATCAGCATAGAACATCAAATATGAAATAATAAAAAATGTATATAATGTAAAAGTATAATATAATATTACAGTTGCTCTGCCCACTGAGCTTCCGTCATACCAAGTCCTCATTATACTCTCCCTCCCTTCTTTTGAGATTCCACTTGTTAATGACAGAAAACTTACACAAGACTTATAACTAGTTGAGCTTCACCATGTGTTATTTAGTTGGTTTGATCAGACTGGGATTTGAATTCAGTCCTGTTGCAATCTGTGCAGCTGATATACCCACTGAGCAACCTGGTCCGACATACCCAGTCCCCATTTCAAAACTAATATCAAGAGTTCTACATATCAATTTGCAAATGATATATAAAAAATATCTTCTTATAATTGCATAGTTTCCACTCATCTGAAATTCTGTCTTTATAGCCTATTGAATTGTTTTTGTTGTTTTATTCCCAACAGGCAAAACATTTGGTTTTCTTCACAAAATGACTCATGCATGTAAATTTACTTCCTCTTTTGATGTCATCAGTTAATTGTGAGCATTATTGTATCAGAAGACTATTACAATATTAATTGATAGTGAGGGCTCCAAGATCAAGTGTTTAGGGCATCATGTATTAAAACAAAATTACTGACTTCTAGTCAGGGTGGGTTCAAGCCTTGCTGGAACCTAAGCTGATTTGTGAGAAAGTTTGCCTGTTTACTTTGCAAAATGGCAGTGGTCTCATCCTGGGTACATTATATTGTACATGTAATTCTCTCCTCCACCATTAAAAACTGGTCACGAACATATAACTGAAAAATTGCTGAGTTTGGTGTGGTCATGATCAACTATATAACAACCAAAATAAACGAGAGTTACACAAGAAGAGAAATGGATGATCCAAGTGGGTTGTTAAACTTAAAGCAAGGCATTCTGTTCATGTTATCCATCTCCACTGTAAGCTACATGTACCTGATCTATATCATACCCAGTCTCTATTGCAAAAAGTTTAAGGTTTGCTTTCTTTTGGTTTTCATTGATGCATAAACACTTCACTAGCTGTCTTTACCAAAAACAATTATTTTGATATTGTTCTACTTTTACTACTTGTACTTTATGTACAATAACAAATAAGAGCTATACACAGACATAAAAATCTTATATTCCTATATATTTTATGAAAATAAAGTGAGATCCAATGTAGTATTCATATACAAATTGTAAGGTTGAGTTAATCAATTTCAAGTGAAAAGTGACAAACTTGGGTTTCTCAAGCAATTTTCACAATATATATTGGACTTTAAGAATTGTTATGCCTGTGTATACCTTTTTTGTTATTATATATCAATCTAAGCAGTAAAAAGGGGGGAAATTGAAAAAAACCCAGAGCTAATGCCCTTTTAAAGTACCATAGTTTTTTGTACATGACCGTATACATGTAGTTTACTGTTAGTTAAAATGTTATCCATACTGGGTACCCCATAAGAACTACATTGTTTATTTTTTCAAAATATTATTGGCCTTATTTTTCTTCAAATTTTAATACCTAAATCGTATCTACAATAACATGCAATTCATGTTTAAATCCGTTTTATGTACATATGTATATTTCATTTCAGTGTATAGTCAAGTCTTATTTACAATGGTTACAAGATAGTGACTACAATCCAGTCTGTGCTGTATGTCAGAGGGGATTATCAGACACTGAGTGTGGTGACTGTGTCAGATTAACTTGTTATGGTGAGTTGACTGTTTAACTGTTAAATAACTGTCAATGTTTGTTAAGGTGGGTATTATTATACTCTCACGTTGTTCCTGTGGGAAGCAATAGTCCCAATAGTGACAGTGAGGACACTAGTCTGATTCACAAAGCATCATTTTCAGTATGAGAACATATACCCATCTAAACAGACTTTAAATGGTTTAGCCTAGGGCATCACATGATATACACATGTAACCCCAGGGCAGTGGTTCTGTCTTAGGAGAATAACTCTGTTAAGCTTGTGTGATAGTGCCTGACAATTGTGCACAGAACCAGACAGAACCCATCAAATCTTTACTGTATTTTAACATTAATAAAAACATCAGTTCACATTTTCATTTTGTATTGGAAGATATGGTATACCCATTATCATATCCAATGTAGAAGTGATGTGTTACTTAGGATTTGATTAGTAGCAGCTCTTTATTCATGTTTATTATTATTATTGTTTAATGCCACTTTCAACCTTTATACATATAGTAATTTAGATAGTTGTTTTGGAACATAGGAAAGTCATACATCAAAATAACTATTTGATCCATTAAAATTGCACTTGGCATAATAAAGCTGTTCCCACTTATGAACATCACTGATCAGGGTTTTCCTACTTACTAAATTTTGGGTCAAGGGTCTGAAAAATGAGAAAAAATATACATGTTCAGTATATGTACAACGTTTTACCAAAACCTGAAAAAAAAAATTAATTTGAGACATTTGTTAAAAATTCTTTATTCTTTATAATTTTGAATTCAAAATTGGGAATTTTTGCATATTTTTGGGGGGAATACAAGTCATTTTTGCAATCGGAATGGGTCCTGTAACTGGATCAAAAATGGCTTAGCTAAGATCCCTGAACATGATAGCATTTAGTGATTTACCTTTTGGCATAATAAAGTAAATGTAAAATAATATCACATTGCCTTATTCAGACCACAAAATAACACTGGAACAATCTTTCAGGTTGTTTGGAGGTTACAACAAATAACAAATCACATAACTTCCTTTTCGTTCTGGATGAATTTCATTTTGAAGTTATCGTAACCTGCAGGTAATGGTCAATACCGGTACTTTAGCGTAACCTGTAAATGTGTTTCAAAAAATTTTTTTTTTTTTTTGTTGCCTGTTATTCTTGCATATCAGTAGATAATGACGGACTTTGAGCTTACATGCTAAAGAGTATATAATAGTTTATATTTTAAACAACAAATAACAACGATGACACTTTTGATTGTTCCTCGGTATTGTCATTTCAGATGTATTCCACTGGGCGTGTATTAACCAGTTTTGTCAACAGCTTCCATCAAATACAGCTCCTGCTGGTTACACATGTCCAACATGTAAGGCAGGGATATTTCCTGCTCAGAACCTTGTATCACCTGTAGCTGATGAGCTCAAGAAAATGTTGTCACAGGTCAACTGGGCTAGAGCTGGCCTTGGAATGCCTTTGGTGGGTTTTAGATATTATGCTTGTTCACTTCAAACTGAACACAAATTTTATATATACATCTGGTTAATTTTTGTTTTGTTTCTGGTATAATTGTTAATACTACATCTTTTTTAAAGCATACGTACATGTTAGTAAGTCTTCTATTATGTGTTATTGACTCCACTTCAAACAAAATTCATTACAAAGAAGTTTAAACTAGAATGTACAGTAGTGGAATCTCAGTACATGTATATCAAAATACGGTGATCAAAATGCCGGTGATCAAAATGCCGGTTATGTCAAAGTCGAATGCCTGGTCCCAAGTATTTTACTATATATTTATACTACCTTTACTCTGGTTTTCTCCAAGTTTTTATCTCAAATTTTCTTTTTATCAAAAATAGCATGTAAATGTGCAGTCCGAAGTATAAAAATATTACAGTAATGACAGTAGTTCCAGGACTTTTATCCTACAGTTCAAACGTTATTGAACTTATATTATTTTGGATTCTTTTTTTTAACTTCCACATCATTTTGTACATTTTGCTAGGATTTTGCTTCTCCTCACGTTTACATGTATTTCTTCAGTAATTCAGTTTTCAAATTTGAGACGTTTCATGGGAATAAGAGCATCGAGAGTGTGTATTGTATTTATGTAACTTGGTTCATTTTGTCCTGATGAAGGGGACAGGTCATATAAAAAAGAAATGATAATATCTTTGTCCATGTTGTTCTAATTTTAGTAATATATAATATATAAATATACATGTATGTATATGTATGTATATATATATATATATATATTGTTCTAATTTTAGTAATATATAATATATAAATATACATGTATGTATGTGTGTATATATATATATATATATATATATATATGTGTGTGTGTGTGTGTGTGTATATATGTATATATAATTTGTTTAAATTCATTTGTCCTTTTATTTTCATATAATTTAGCTCAAAATTGTATCCACATTCACTATAGTAAATATTTGGTGTATACATTTTGATATTGGTGGTGCTGCTTACATGTATGTTTCCTGAAGAAATTAGAAGTAGAAACCTTAAAATGTTAAATTGTCTTTATCTTTAAGATTGATGAACCAGCAGAGCAATCTAAAGCACCAGTTCCTGTGCAAATAGCTGCCAAGGAATCTAGGATACCACAGACTGAGAGCACACCAGTAAAAGAAAATCACATTTCATCATTATCTAATGCTGCACCACTGGGAGTATCACCAAACCATGTAGCCTCACCATCCATGGTGTCCTCTCCAAATTATACTCGACCAAGTGCTCATGTTAGTCCTACACAACACTCTGTCATTAATGTTGATGAGGGAACATCAGCTCGAGGACTTGACAAATCATACGGTAGTACGAGTCCTCTTCTGTCTCATGACTAAACTGTCCTCACTGACTTATTTCTTCCTAATAACAAGTTGTCCCATACCTGATGTGCACAGCACTGTTTTAGCATTATTTTGATCATGTTCCCTTGACTACGTCTTTTTTGTCAGTTTAATATACAGTGGAATCTCGCTATCTCGAAATTCACGGGACCGTCCTGTTTACCTCAAGATAACGAAAAATTTTCAATTCACATATTTTCTATTCTTATTGGACAACAAATAAACCTACTCAGGGTACTGTATAATTCAAATTGGATTTAAGCAATTATTAATTACACTTTCATTTTGGCTCATTAACGGAAGTCTATTGTCAATGTTCACATAAATACATGATTATTTACTGAAAATCCTGAAAGTTTAGTGCATTTTAAGCAAACTCTTGTGCAAAGACTCAGTACAATGGAACCCATCACCCATCTTGAGGGGGCCTCTGTGGCCGAGTGGTTAGAGCATTGCGCTTTAAATCACAAGGCCTCTCACCTCTGGTTCGAATCCCGCTAGGGTCGTTTCGAATTATGTGGGAAAGTTTGCCAGTTTACTTGCGGAAAGTCAGTGGTCTTTACACGGGTAACCAGGGTTTCTGCCCCACCAATAAAAATGGATGCCATCATATGACTGAAAGATTGTTGAGTATGGCGTAAAACAAAAAATCAAATCATACCCATCTTGAGAGACTATTCCACCTGCCACTGAAATTGTGGTCTCTCAAAAGAGGTTTTATTTAAAGTATGATTTAACTAAGTGGTTTTCAGATGGTGGTCTCAGAAGACAGGTGGTTTTTCATGACAGTGGTCTTTCAAGACAGGTTCCACTGTATTTGCCATGACCTTGATGCTTTATTGATGACAAATTTGTGTAGATTAAAATGCTATTTTGTGTGTTTTTTAACTTCTATTTGTTTGTTTATGTACATTATCGTCAGTTGTATTTTTTCAGATCCACGCAAGTTATTTGATACAACAAAAGAAGACACAAATAATCTGTTAAATTTGTCACATGACCACGATGAAAATAAGTACAAACGTAGATCTGCTCTGGAATGGCTCACTAAATGGTTGAAGTAAGTGTTGATGTTATCACATGTAAAAGAGTTTTACACCAGTTTGATCTTTAGTAGAAAAGTTTTATTGTTTGTGGTACCCAGTCTGGTCTGTATATACTTGAACTCTATCAGCATGTATAAGACAGAGGCATGGAGACTGAATTTATAGACACCTCAAGTCAAGTTCAGGAATTGATGTCAATTTCAAAATATATACAGTGGAATATCACTACAGTGAAACTTGTATATAAAGACCCCCACAGAGACACAACAAAACCAGTACTTATAGGGAGGTGGTCTTTATATAGAGGTTGGTACTAAATGGTACTATTGGGGACAGCAAAAAACAGTTTTTATGACCAGATAGTCTTTATTCACAGGTGATTGCTAAAGTAAGTTTTACCGTATTAAGACCAACTATCTGACTGTCTCAAAGTGGTCTGATTACTGAGATGGTCTCTTAAGTGAGGTTCTGTACTTCTTATATAATTACTGATAATGTATGGTGTGTAGGTGGTCTCCTAAGCGATGTGGCCATTAGGCGTGGTTCCACTGTATTGGTGTGCAAATGTTTATGATATTGTAGAGTGTGATAATTTTCTCAGGAATTAAAAGTCACAGTCAATATTTTCATTCCTCTATTAAGAAAATAAATAATTAAATAATCAGTATTTGAATATCCATAACTACTGAATTTACTAGTATTTGATATGTATTCAAATACAGTCAAACTTGTCTATAAAGTTCACTCAAGGGAACAGGCAAAGGTAGACATTATAGACAGGCAATTTTTATAGAGAACTTTTTTCATTATAAAAAAGTTAATAATGGTAATGTTTGAAAGGCCTTTATAGGCAGGTGCCCTTTATACAGAGGTGGCCTTTTTTAGGCAGGTGTCCTTTATACAGAGGTGGCCTTTAATGCATGAATGACTGTATTCTTCTTTTTCAGCATGTGTAATTTTTTTCATTCCTTAATTCATCCTTCAAAGGCGTCTCATTAATATATATATATGCCAATTTCCATTTATGTGTTGTTCATAGGTATATGTAAATATGTGGACATTTGAACCCCAATGATTTTATAACAATTGAATATTAAAACATCAGTTTATAGGAAAATAGAATTTAGATCATAGTATTTAAAGGGGCATTAGCTGTGTTTACAAAAGAAAAACGTTTCAATTTTTTCTATTTTTACTACTTGTACTTGATGTACAATAACAAATAAGAGCTTTAAACAGGCATAAAAAATCTTATATTCCTATATATTTTGTGAAAATAAGGTCAGGTCCAGTGTGGTGTTCATATACAAAAAGTAAGATTGAATTAATCAATTGCAATTGAAAAGGTGTCAAACCTTGGTTTCTCATGCAATTTTCTGGAAATATAAAGGAATTTAAGAATTTTTATGTGTGTGTACTATATCTCTAGTAATTGTATATCAATCTAAGTAGTAAAAAATGGGGGGAAATATTTTGAAATAATAACACAGCTTATACCCCTTTAAACAATCCCATACCCAGCTTACGTGTATCTTTACATGTGTGTACCGATAAGTGATGACTAAATTATGTTATACTGGTACTAAGCATGTCACCAAATATACAAATGGTGATTTTATACTCAAACATTCATCGTTTACTGTTTATTTATGAATATCCAAACATTAATTTCAGCTCTGCTTCTGTTATTGTTTATATAATACATGTACATGTATTTATGTTCTTCTGCTAAGAAAGAACGAAGTTAGGTCACCTACATGGTCTTTTAAGATACATCAGAACTATGATAACCTTTGAATTTTGATGCATCTACCCAGGTTGCTAAAGTTAGTGCTGCTTGGAATAATTATATCAAACAATAACTGTTACTAGAATTTAGTACTGGTATTTCAATTTTCTCAATATGCCTACAGAGATGTTGAAAGTTTTTCAAACCAAACGGTCATTCGGAGCAGTAACTAAACAGAATCAACCGGTCCGAACAAATTTTTTACCGGTCCGACAATTTTTGTCAGTAATCCAACTAATTTAAACATTCATATTTGTACCTACAGAATGAAGAAGCAACAACATCAATTATAATGAACATGAATATTGTAATTTCCTTTTAATTTATTCAAATTCGTCCAATTTGTTCAGCCAAACAATGTCTGAAATAGGCCTATTGCTTTTGATTAAGGCATGTACATTACGGACCTTATACTCTAACGATTTTCTGATGGACTTGTTTAATGCAATCACTGTCTGGTGGGCAATACTTTTTCAAGCTGATGCAGCCTCTCTAGACTGTATAATTTCAACAGAACGCACATGGCAAGGGGATTTCTTATGGTCTATAATGGTTGACAAACGATAATTTTTGGAACCTGAATGAAAAGTACTTGCCCGTGTTTTGATGAAGATGAAATGTAGATTTCACAAGTCATTCCCTTTTCGTCGTCATGTTTGAGCCATTTATGGTCGTTTAACCATTCTGGCTTAAATTCTCGAGTCGGCCTCTTAATTTCATATTTCTTCTTCTTTTCCAAAGAACTCTCTTGCGCTATTGGACGTTTCTTGCCGGGTGTTGCGCCCGAGATATATTTAATTGGCCATGGGGCCATGTTGGTTTACTGATATCAATGACAGTTGGATGTTTGAAATGAGACGCTTTATCCATTAAAATAAAGTCGTTCAAGCGTTTAAATGACCTAGAGTGAAAAGGACGTTTCGAAAAGAAAACAATTCAAGTCAGAGATTTTACCGGTCATTCGTACCAATCAGTTAGCGTTTCCAACCGGTCACAGTCAATTTCAACCGGTTTTGCCGGTCGGACCGGTTACTTTCAACATCTCTGTGCCTATGTTTTAAAATGAAACCAGATCTGATTTTAAAAATAATTTATTATTCCTCTTTACAGGTCTAGGGAAGGAAAACACAAACGTAAGGACCCACAAGCAGTCAGGAAGAAGTTTTTGATGGTGTTGTTAATTGGTGTGATTGGCTTTATAACTATAATTATAATATTTTCCAAATTAGGACGAGATGCAGCAGATGATGATCCATTCTTGGATCCCCATGCCAATCCAAACATCCGAGTTAATGAACAGTTAGGAAAGCAACCGATTGACTAATTAAATGATATATTATGGTGCAGGAGAGAAAAATGCAAGAATGATAATAAGGAACATGTCTTTGTGATATATGTAGTTATACTTATTGATAATGACCAATTTTGTCACTGGTGTGTGATTTAGAAATTAACACTATTATCGGGTGCTTATATTCTTGGTATTCAGAACACACTGGAGACAACATTATTAACCACCAGAAGCCAGTAAAAATGATTTGACAGGATAGGAAGGATTTCTGTATGATATTGGATGTTCTGTGACATTTTGTTGTTTCTTACTGCTTTATGAATAGAAATTAAAAACTAAGATATACTTCTAAATCCCTGAAGTTTGTGATAAAAGGGCAACCTTTTTTGTGCTGTGTTATAAAATGTTCTTTAAAAATCACTATTTGAGGATTTATTTTGGTGAAACTAGCATTTTGTGATGCTAAGTTATGTTGTGTAGGCCTGTTTGACAGCAGTGATCTATACAACTATTGAAGTCACAAAACAAGAATCAGAAATATCAGTATGCTTGTGTAGAATTGTCATGCTGTGTGTGGGTTGTGTATAAGTTCATGTTGTGTGTGAGTGTATGTAATTTTGTGTAGGTTTTGTTTATGGACCAATTATTGGAACTGTGAGATTGCTGTATGCAATGAATGTATTCAAAGATTATAATACAGTGACCAATGCTGAGGGACAAGCTTTTGACTATTACATTGTTTTTTTTTTTTGGTCATCTCTGATGACATGAATTTGTATATTATGTTGCTTTTATTGTTTTATTCTGTTGTAACTTATTATATCACAGACATTTATTTTATTTTGTTAGCTTGTTATTTGTCAAAGTATTTGAAACATGTCACACTGCCTGACATATTATCATTATCATGTTTATTATTTTCTTGGCTGACAAGTTCTGAACTTTTTAGGAGGTCAGTCAGTTGTGTAGCTTTACAAGTGATATCTATGATTTTTAACAGTATGTAACACATTTAAATTGTAGGACTTTAGCATTACCACACTTTAATTGAAGGTGAGCTGTGTGGTTTTACAAGTCTATGATTTTTAACAGTATGTAACACATTTGAATTGTAGGTAGGACTTTAGCATTACCACACTGAGATAATTGAGGGTCAGTCAGCTGTGTGACTTTGCATGTGAACTCTTTAATTGTTGTATAACAGTATGTACATGTAACAGATATATCTGTACACGATAGGGCTCACTAAAGTGGGGTTAATAAGAGGTTATCTTTTTGTTCATGATTACATGTATATTACATTTCCTTTAGAGTTGAAAGTGTGCTGAATCTGGTACATGTCAAGTAATACTTATCCTTTAGAGTTGAATCCGCACTGAACCTGGTACATGTCATGTAAAGGAAAAGTAGGTAAACAAGGGGGGGGGGGGCAGTTGTAACTCTGACATTTGTGATTGCTGGTTAGGTTTATGTCAGTTATTATGTTGATGTATGTTAAACTTTGAAATAATATACAGTAACTAAAATTAAATATTGTTTATGATCGTGATACCTTCAGTATGCACAGGCTTGAAACCTAAACACAACCAGCACATAATTGTAATCCTCTGAAGAACGAGCCGACCTGGCTCAGTCGGTAGCGTGCTCGACTCTGGATCGTGAGTTCGAGTCCCGCCAGCGACAGGTTGGTTTCCTGTCTTTCGGATGAGACAGTAAAAACTGGAGGTCCCGTGTCACATTAGGTGTCGGCACGTTAAAAAACCCTCACTGCTCAATGGCAATAAGTGCCGAGCATAGGCCAAAATTTGAAGCCCTTCACCAGCAGTTGGTGATGTCTCCATATGAGTGAAATATTCTTGAGTGGGACGTTAAACAACAACAAACAAACAAAACCTCTGAAGAACAGACAGAGATGGTTTTGATTGAAGTTGTAGCATAGTAGAGTTATTTGGGTTGTTGTGCACAGTTGAGAGGGAGAAGGATTAGGGTAATTTTGTCATGTTTGTACACAGATAGGTAGATGAGTGGTTTTGAGTTAGGATAAACAGTTATTATATACACAAAGCATAATTACAGTGGGTCAGGGAGGTTGTTTTGTATGACTATACAGTCAATTCCCGATAAACTGCAACCTTTTTCTTTTTTATTTTTTTAGAAATTATGGCGGTATACCGAGTTTGGCAATGAATTGAATTTCCACATCTTGGGGGAAAATAGGGTTACCATTCTTTGGTATCAAAGATATATCTTTAATGAGCAGAAAACAGGACAACAGCCAGTTCATATTAAGTATTTATCTTGTTTATTCAAATCTTCAAATACCTGGTCTCACTGCTGCTGCCTGGCTTTAAACTGGTTATCTCTAGCGACCAATTAGCCGCTTCATCAACCATGATCATCTATGGCAGTATATTGAGATAAATGACACTTACAAATTAATTTTTTTTGTACAAATAGAGTGGCGGGTGGTGATAATGAATTTGGCATTATAAAGAGAAATTTATATAGTAGGAAAAAACGTTCCTGAAAAAATGTGGTGTTATTGCGGGAATGGCGATGAATCGAGTGGCGATAATTGGAGGATTGACTGTACATAGATTTGGGCAATGGAAATTTTAGGTTATGATAAAAATAGATTCCTGATAGTACAAAGAATGTTTTTTTATATGCACAGATAATGTTAGAGATATCTCACGACTCGATGAGCAAAGGGAATAACTAGGATTATTGCAATACAGATATGAAGACGGGGCGATCAGGTTTACTGCAATATCAAAGGGCCAAGGGAATAATGATAATTACCAGTAGTGCAATATAGAGGGGCAGAGGATTATCGATAATGAGGGTTATAATACAATATATATACAAATGGGCAGAGGGGATAAACTATATTATTGCAATATCAATGCGTAGAGATAATAATCAAGATTATTACATATATAGATGGGCAGGGAGGATATTCAGGATTATTACATATACAGTTGGCCAGGGAGGATAATCATGATTATAACATATATAGATGGGAAGGGAGGATAATCATGATTATTACATGTATAGATGTGCAGGGAGGATAATCATGATTATTACATGTATAGATGGGCAGGGAGGATAATCATGATTATCACATATATAGATGGGAAGGGAGGATAATCATGATTATTACATGTATAGATGGGCAGGGAGGATAATCATGATTATTGCACTTACAGATGGGCAAAGGGATAATCATGATTGTGGCATATAGCCTATAGTGGGGATAATTAGGATTATTACACTTTGGCAGAGGGTATAATCAGGGTTTATGTTGCATGTGAATTGAAGGGTTATAAGTAAAAAACAGAAATAATTGTCAGCTTTAAATATACTGAAGGTGATTAGGATTATAATAAACTAAAACAATAAATCTGATCTTGTACTTGGTATAGAACCAACCATTCCATAGCAAATTACAAGTCAAACACTGTCATAAAATCACTACTAACAATGTTCTTACCTGTTTACATCTGTGGCCAAAATGTTACTTTTACTTTTCCCAAAATAGTTATAAATTACCAAGTGTGGCCAGAATGCACTTCAGAAATTTCAGTTAAATATATTCTTGTACATGTATTTTCACCAGTATAGTCACAATATATCAAACAGGAAATGTAAGTATATACTATAGCATCAACACTATTACTACATCAAAAGTAGAGTAATATAATTCTATAACAAGGAATAAAAACTATAGGTTTTTCTATATTTTACTGTTTAATCTCAACATTTTCCATTAGATATATATGATGATTCTAAAATTCATTTATCTTAGCTAATAATTTTTCAGAAAAAATGTCCATCAGGTTTTGGTAACAAAAATTGTCATTGAATTTTAAAAATATATATCACAAATAGTAAAAATAGAAATTATGTAAAGGGAGATAATCGAAAATAATTTAATTCCAATTCTGTGATGAATTTGATGTGTTATAAACTATGAAAGCTTAAGCTTATTTATAGTACTTTTCATTTAAATGTTAAGTCCATGTATAGTGATATTAAAATATTATGGAATATTTATAATTTCTCTTTGTATTTTGTTGTAACACTACAAAATTTAACAAAATGTTAAATACAAGGGCCTCAAAATATGGTCAAACAGAAGTCAACAGGTTCAGGTTCCTACTGATTCCGATGTTAATCCGATTGCACTGATTTTTTTCAGATGGGGAGGGGGCATTTATCAAGATATACACTTTAAACTTTGACAAATACTATTAATACCTTATGCTCTTTAATCTTGCAAGAGACGGGGACTGTCTAGCTTGGTTTGGTGTATCCTAAAAATCCAGTAGCCACTGTATAACTAAAAAAAAAGGAATTAAAAAGCTGTTGGTGGCTCATTTGTTAATCATTGTGTCACAAATGCAGGGCCCCAGATGAATCCCAAGCCCGGTCACCCCTTATAAACATTTTACCAGAATAAAAACAAATACATATACATTTGTACTTCTTCAAAAGTATATGATATAAATAGTGAAATTATGTGTCTTTGGAATGTCACTCAAAACTGGGGTCTTGTGTAATTTCTGTTTGGCATATGTACATTTGAAGAACCATCAGTGACAAAGGTTGTATTGGCACCCGTCTTTACCTTCAGTTGGTCCTGATATCTCGATACACACAAAATGAATATTTATTGTTGAGAGGCAAAGTTACACAAAAAAGGTTCACATTGAACTTGGAATAAATTCACATTGAAGCAAGATGGATAGAAAAACCCCAAGAGTCAAGTCATTCATGAAAATTTTAAAGTGCCATATCTCTGGCAAATATTGCTAAATGTTGGCCATATTAATTAAATTTATTTAAGATCTTGGTGATATTGAGACACATACTTTTGGTTAAAATCTGGGGCAAGAAAGGCATGTTTTTTGACAGATACCAAAATGTTGTCAACAGACTTATTACCAGGTTGACCAACCAAAACCAAATGTTGTCAGCAGACTTATTACCAGGTAGACAGACCAAAACCAAAATGTTGTCAGCAGACTTATGAAAGTCCAAAAACCAAAATTTTGTCACAGACAGATGAACAGGTAGACAGAAAGACCAAAACCAAAATGTTGTCAACAGACCGAGAACAGGGCCCGAAGTCACCAAATTTACTCAATACTCAAGCTCAACTTTTATTTTATTATTTTGACTACAGAATCGTTCATAAAACTTCAAATTTGAGTGAATAGGAAATATTATAATTTTACATCAGTCACATATAAATTTTTGTGTCACACTTATAATATTCATGTAAAAAATGAATAAATTCGTTGAGTATGGTACTAAAAATTTGAGTACATAATCAAACATTTTTTGATATATCTGAAGTTTTCTTCAAATGAGCAATAACTTCCATTATTATTTACAATTGTATGCCATCAATATACAAACATGTCCAGTTACAGAATGAATTTTGCTTGTTTTTTCCTTGAAATCAAGAAAAGTTAGTTGAGCTTGAGTACTGAGTAAATTTGGTGACTTCGGGCCAGGGTAAGCTTACCAAAGTCAAAATGTTGTCAACTGACAAATGAACAGGTAAGCTTACCAAAACTGAAAGGTTGTGAACAAACTAATGAATGGGTAGACAGGAAGTCCAAAATCAAAATGTTGTGAACAAACTAATGAATGGGTATAGACAAGAAGTCCAAAATCAAAATGTTGTCAACAAAGTAATGAATGGGAAGACAGGATGTCAAAAATCAAAATGTTGTCAACAGACTGATAAACAGGCAGACAGACCACAACCAAAATGTTCTCAACAGACAATTGAACATAAAGGTGGACAGACAGATCAAAACAAAAATGTTGTCAACAGACAAATAAACAGGAAGACAAACCAAAACCAAAATGCTGACAATGTTTCACCCATTTACATGATTTGGACCATAGCCTACTTCTAGTGTCTGCACAACGATAGCCCTATATATTATCCATCGATCAAATAATACATTTGTGCTGGCAAAATGAAGATGCAATGTCATAAGTTTCATTTCAATTGCAGTTTGGGATCGCGATCACACATATTCTTAAACACATTGTTTAAATTTTTGGAACTTTGATACATGCAAAAATTCTAAACTTAAAAAAATCCAAAATCTCAAAACAATTTTGGATAGATCTATTTGATATTTTAGCCATTTAGGTTTTTGGTCAAAAAATCAAAAATTCCAAAACGGTTTTAGATATTTGATATTTTAGGTTTTTAGTTCAAATTTTAATTACGGTATCAAAAATTTCAAAATATGTTGGATTTTACAGTTTTAAAGTTTTACACTGGTCGTGTTTTCGTTCACGACGTTTTGTACCTTTGAGAAAGCCCCCGCGCGACTATAGTAACATAATTCAGAGTTATCTCCCTTTAGCAGTAGCAGTGTCAATTTCAATTACGGTATCAAAAATTTCAAAATATGTGGGATTTTAAAGTGTTACACTGACCGTATTTTCGTTCACGACGTTTTGCAACTTTGAGAAAACCCCCGTGCGACTTCAGTAGCATAAGAGCTTAAGAGTTACCTCCCTTTTGCAATAGCAGTGTCAAGTGACTTTTTCAAAGATTTGATAAATCATTTGTCGCTGTTGACATTATACCCATTTTGACCATAATTCTAGTGATGGTAAGATAAAAAGAGTCAACTTTTCATATGTTTTTCAAACTCGTTAAAAGTGTTAGTTTAAGTACGTATATTTTATGTCTCGGCTAAATAAATCAGTTGTCTTGCCATCCCGAAAGACACGTGTTGCCTGTCGGGTTAGATCTACGTAGGCCTACCGTGCTCGGGCGGTTCTTTCTTTCACTTTTACTTAATATCCTCATTAAGACGACCACGATGGTTGTTTATTTTAATATGGAGATACATGCAGATTCAAGTTTTACTTTTAAATCCATTACATTTGGCCAGGAGATTCTCTTGTCTGACGGCATACTATATTTCGGTTTACAGTCAACTCGTACCCTGACAAACTCTTACCCAAGTCAACTCGTAATCAAAAGTCAAGTCGTACCAAAATCGGAAAAGTCAACTCGTACCCAAGAAAATTCGTGAAATAAATTGAAGTGCATTTAAGAAAAATAATTTTAAAAATCGGAGAAGTCAACAATTTTATGAATTTATACCAAGTTTTTTACTGTTACTGGAGAAGTCCACTCGTACCCAAGAAATTTTATGAATTTATACTAAATTCTACCGTAACTGGAAAAGTCAACTCCAGGAAATTGAAATTCTGTCCATATATTGATATACAAATCATTTACAAAGCTTGCCCTCTGTAATGATGAGGTATAGGAATTAAAGAACCAGCTTGCCCTCTGTAATGATGAGGTATTGGAATTAAAGAACCAGCTTGCCCTCTGTAATGATGAGGTATAGGAATTTAAGAACCAGCTTGCCCTCTGTAATGATGAGGTATAGGAATTTAAGAACCGTTGTGCCTGTGTATATCTTTTTTATGTTATTGTATTATGTATATCAAACTATATAGTAAAAAAGGAATAACAAAATTTGAAGAAAAAAAACGACAGCTAATGCCCTAATTTAAGTATCCACATCTGATTTACACCACTTTTGGAATAAACAACTGTACAATATTGCTGAAGTTTCTCCATATGTATATTGGAAATTTATAGTGGATCATTCATTCACTTTTTGATATATGAATTCAACATTCATGATTCGATCATATTCACATGGTTGTAAATCCAGATGGTTTAACCACTCCACCAGTCATCACCAGTGCCCAGTAACTTATCTGATAAAAAAATCCTCAGGAATGGGTAGCAACTAATGACTGAATATATTATGATATTTTCTTTTTCAGACAGAATATCGAATTGAAACAGACAGCTTTGGGGAAGTGAGAGTTCCCGCAGACAAATACTATGGAGCAAACACTGCACGATCTATTAAGAATTTTGACATCGGAGGACCCACAGAACGAATGCCAGTAAGTATACCATTCTACAATTAATTGTCTATGTTTATTATAAAATTATTTCCTTTCTATATTGACACATTTGTATTCAGTTTATGTCATCCTGGTAAAACCACGGTCTGGAATTGATTTGCTCTTTCCTACCTGTGGTCTCATGCGATCAAAATCTCTCGTACATATTTTTATTTTTCATGACGCCTCGGCTAATGCGAGTAAATGGTGCTTGCATTCGTCAACTAGTCAGATCTATGCTTTTAAACAATTTCAGAATTGTATTGGATCAACAGACTATGCTATAACTTCCATTGCTGATCACAACTGCTGTGATAGGATAAATTGGACAACACCTACTCCTTATAACTATTCATCAGCTACGAGAGATTTCAGTCGCATGAGACCACGGGAGGAAAGAGCATAGCGATTCTGGATCGTGGTTTTACGACAATGAGTTTATATAAGTATTATAATATATTGATATTTAACTTAACTGATATAAACTTATTACGGGGTTATCTGTTAAACCTGTGTTACTTTAGAATCACATAGAGACTGTATCATGGTGACAGTCTAGTCTCCACTGAATATGACGAGACTCTGTACATCTGTAATATGTACGTTACAGGTTACACGTGTATATTGCTGTAGATCAACAGAACGGGACTCTGTACATCTGTAATACGGTACAGCTTACATGTGTACATTACTGTAGATCAACAGAACGGGACTCTGTACATCTGTAATACGGTACAGGTTACATGTGTATATTACTGTAGATCAATAGAACGGGACTGTACATCTGTAATATGGTACAGCTAACATGTGTATATTGCTGTAGATCAACAGAACGGGACTGTACATCTGTAATATGGTACAGCTAACATGTGTATATTACTGTAGATCAACAGAACGGGACTCTGTACATCTGTAATACGGTATAGGTTACATGTGTATATTACTGTAGATCAACAGAATCTTTAAAAATTTCTCTACACAATTTCTTAATTTCACTCATTCTGTTGACCTCAATAACAATTATTTTATACCTACACATAGGTACGATTTTATATGTAAGTTTTACACTATGTATACTTTTATGTATATGATAATAAGCTAATGTGAATCAGAAATATCCCATATGAATTCCGCCACAATGGCACATAAATTCTAAATGATAAGTAGTAATGACAGTGGTGAAATATTGGAGTTACCGTAATTTACATGGAACTGTATTTGATGTAGTGTTTGATATTGTATTTTATGTTAACTGTATTTGATGTAGTGTTTGATATTGTATTTCATGTTAACTGTATTTGATGTAGTGTTTGATATTGTATTTCATGTTAACTGTATTTGATGTAGTGTTTGATATTGTATTTCATGTTAACTGTATTTGATGTAGTGTTTGATATTGTATTTCATGTTAACTGTATTTGATGTAGTGTTTGATATTGTATTTCATATTAACTGTATTTGATGTAGTGTTTGATATTGTATTTCATGTTAACTGTATTTGATGTAGTGTTTGATATTGTATTTCATGTTAACTGTATTTGATGTAGTGTTTGATATTGTATTTCATGTTAACTGTATTTGATGTTGTGTTTGATATTGTATTTCATATTAACTGTATTTGATGTAGTGTTTGATATTGTATAATGTATTTCATGTTAACTGTATTTGATGTAGTGTTTGATATTGTATTTCATATTAACTGTATTTGATGTAGTGTTTGGTATTGTATTTCTTGTTAACTGTATTTCATGTAGTGTTTGATATTGTATTTCATATCAGTTGCCTGTCATCATTGCCTTTGGGATTCTTAAAAAGAGTGCTGCTGCTGTCAACCAGGAGTTTGGATTAGATGCAGAGATAGTTAAACATATTACTCTGGCAGCTAATGAGGTTTGCTTTTGTATGTTTGATGAGATAGATAATTGTCATTTTTATGTGATGTTAATTTGTTTGTTGTTTAATTGTTTGTTTAATAGGTGTTTTACACCACAAACAACAATTTTTCAGTCATATGGCAGAGTTTTTGAAATTCACCGGTCTTGCCAGAAAAACCGGTAATTTTTATAAAAGTCTGGTGAAATCTATCTGATAACTGGTCCAAATGGCCAGTAATTTTCCATTTCATTTCAATTATGTATATATACAGACAAGTAAAAACATTTTCTTTGACCAGTGAAATTCCTTTATTCACTGGTCTGGTTGACCAGTAATTTTATTTTTATTTCAAAATGTCTGATATGGTGACAGTTAGTTTTAATAGTGGAGCATAGAACCCAGTTACAATGTACCAAGGAAGACACCACCTGGCAAACTTTCTTACAAAATCAGCTCAGGTTCCAGCAGAGCTTCAACCAACACTGACTAGAGGTTAGAGACCTCATGGTTTAAAGCTTGATGATCAGTATTTCTGAAATGATATCAAAACTGTTCAGATAAATATCCTGACAGAATTGTTTTATATTTTTTATTTTTTGTCGAAATTAACTGAAAAATAATTGATCAACAAACAACATACAAAGTCAACGATGGATTTAAGTATGTCAGAAGCGTGTTTGATCTTTAGTGCTTCTTGATAGGACACAAACTTGACATTTTGTTTTAAATGTACTGTGTCACAAAATTCCATGAAAATCTGTTTATCTTTTTATCATGAAATATTTCTATTATGGTAATTGAAACAGTACAACAATTCATTATATTGTTTTGTAAATTACATCCCCAGTTAAGACACCCAGGGTGAAGATGAGCTACCGTATAACAATTAAAATACTTTGAGTGCTTTATTGAAAGTTAAACAGAAGAAGGGCAAATTATGATTACTGTATACCTAGAAATGTTTGCTGTTGTTTAATTTTTGTCCTTAGATGAGAGGGCTAATTCAAAATGAAAAATAATTGAAGCACGGATAAACATGACAACCATGAGACTGATGGGGATTTAGGGTGGATTTAAAACGGGTCGAACATTGTTCTGTTGTAAAAGAGCAAAACTCTCCAGGTATACAGTATGTTTTTATGCCCCAGACCTGAAAGGTCCGCAGGGGGCATCTAGTGTTTGGATCATTTATCTGTCTCTCTGTTCCTATGTCTGTTTGTCTGTCTGTCCGTAATTCTGTCCCGCTGACATGAAAAGTGCAATATTTCAAGTTTGGATTGTGATACAGTAACCAAACTTAGACTGTAAGTTTATTTAAGGGTTGCTCACACTTCATTGACATCACATGCCCCTGGGGGTGGGGTGGGGTCAAAATGTAGGACATTGCAATATTTATAGTATACATATTATTTGCGGGCAGAGAAATTTGTTGGAACTGGGGGCATTTGTGTCTCACAAAGACATCTTGTTTCCAGTTGGTTTAGTTATGCTGAACTTGTCAGGTAGTAAACCAAAAACATAAGTTTATATGATAAGATATTGACCCTGCTTCCTGACAAGCTGTGACATGCACCTTTACACCAGCAATGAACATGTCTACATTTCATTTGTTTATGTTCCTGTTTTAATTTGGCCACATTTGAGGGCATTTGTGTTTAGCATGCTCATTTGGTTTTCTCCTAGCATGATCATATTGAAAATATCCAAAAGTACTTATAAATGTAGTTTTGACTATTCTTAGTTTAACATTACATCTTTAGAAACTTCAAATTTGGAAATTGTAATTTTTTTAGCTCCAGATCATTAATCATTTTTCAGATTATAGATGGGAAGCTATGGGATCATTTCCCACTGGTTGTGTGGCAAACAGGTTCTGGTACTCAGAGTAACATGAATGTCAATGAAGTTATCAGTAATCGAGCTATTGAGATGATGTCAGGAAAGATGGGTAGCAAATCACCTGTACATCCTAACGACCATGTCAACATGAGTCAGGTGAGATACAAATATTGAATCCATTTAACATACCATCACTCGGAGATTTACTGGAGGTCCAATAATAGATGTAGATCAGATCTAACCAGATTGTTCAATGCCAAATAAGTCACATGACAACAAAGTTCAATATTCTTCTTTTTTTTTTGTAACACTACGTGTCAAGCAAGTGTTCATCGAAACTAACTAACTCACAGACATCAATGTCTTTACTTACCCAATAAAATTGCCCCCCAAATTATACAGTATATTCCTTGTTCATTTCTTACAGTATTTTATATAAATACAAATAATTAATTCTGACTATAACGAGGTTTAAATCAACCTCCCTTCCACTTGATTATAAGTGGAGTTGACTCTATTTTCACATAAATTACATGTAACATTTTGTTACGGTATTGATTTACTACAGAATTTGTCTTGCATCTGGAATCCCCAGCTGTGTCTGTGAACCTCAATTTTTGTTTATCTTGCTACAGGTCACCTGCTGTAGGTGAAGTGCAACAAAGTTTGACCTTTGCTATGGATTCTTGCTGTAACTGGACGAATCACTAATACTTAAAATAGATATTGATAATAAATTTTAATAATTATTAAAAGTTAATGTTTTTTGACTTAAATTGTTGAATGAAACATAATAATTTTAGTTCGGTGATTTTTGCAAAACAGAGTTCCAATGACACATTCCCGACAGCAATGCATATTGCAGTTGCCATGGAAATTAATCAGAGACTTATACCAGGGATCAGATTATTAAAGAATTCTCTATTATCAAAAAGTGAGGAATTCAAAGACATTGTAAAGATTGGGAGAACACATCTACAAGTAAGTATCCTATCTCTATGTGAGGGTCGTCAGTATCTAATGGTTTTTGTCAGTGCATGTGTACATATACACTTTTAATAGATTCTGAAAATATTATTAAGATAAAAATGTAGGAACATGAGATGTGGGGACACCTACCATTTCTCTTTAAGAGGTGGAAAACAATATGTTGTCACCAACATTTCATATCACGGTTGACTCTTAACTCATCTACCCTTGAGAAACAATGGACACTTCTTAAAACCAATGACACAGGTCAGTCCAAATGTGCCTCCAGGGGTGAATGGGTTAATACGGGTATATTATGTGTGTATTTTGTATTTATCTATTAAAACCCTGAACCTTGCACTTGTGAGGCAAATATTCCACAACTGTATCACATCCAGCTACACCCGATATGTCTAAAGAGGATATACCCAATACCTTCCTGGACATATTTAAAATACACCTAGTTAAGCATTCCTAGTCCAGGAATGCATGGAACATGTAAAATACTGTTGTAAAGTTATAATGTCATGTAGTTTTTTGAGAAAATTATATACACTTTTCTATTTCCAAGGTTCATTAAATTCTTGCCTTTGACAACAATTTACTTTGGTATAGAACAGATACCCACCCACCCCTAATATCAAATATCAGGACAGAGTTGGCTATTTGTATGACAAGAGTAATTGACCTATCACCAAATGCCAGACATGCATTTTTGACATCATAAAGTAGTAGTCTGCTGAAAGGCATTGTGTCCAGCAGGGCCTTTCAGGATTGGTCAATGAATCATACACATAACAGGAGTGATTAATTATTCTGTTTACCATTGTCATTAAGCATGTACAGTTATCTAAAATTTAAGTCTGTGTCTAATTAGCAGACTCATCTACAGATAATTACTAGACATAGCCATATATTCCTCATACAAAGTGCCCCTTCAGCAGCACATTTATTTTGAGCTTACTTGAGGATAGTAATGCACTGGTACCTAATATTTTCAGGATGCCACACCTTTGAGTTTGGGTCAAGAGTTTAGTGGATATGTCCAGCAATTAGAATATGGAATAGAAAGAATTCAAGGAACTTTGCCCAGGCTATATGAACTGGCTGCAGGTCCGTTGTTAAAATTAATTTTTTATCAAGTTAACTTGAATATTAAAATGTCCACTTAACCTATTTTTTTTATAGTTTCAGTTTAAGTCAATGATGTTAACATTCCATTGTTATGTATTAAAACTGAAATGTAACATTTTATGTCATATTGGAAGATTTTACATTATACCAAATAGTTGGATAGGACTACATGTGTTACAATTACAAATTATAAGCTAACTGAATAAATAAATAAATGGTGTCTACTGATGTACAATACTTTCTTCCTAAAAGAACTTTTTTCTTAAAGTGTATGAAAGTATTATAGAAATAGTTTAACAGCCATGGCAAGCTTTTGTGGCTAGACATCCAATACACTTTGCGTGTACAATTGGTGGCAGCAAGAGGGCCTGAAATCTTGGATGAATAGCTGGAGGCACGGTAATCCCGAGACTTGTGGACTGTATCTGTGCGAGTCAGTAGAACAGAGGACAAGAGGGCACTGTGTAAGCTGAGGATTTCAGGTTGACCGTACGAAGCTTCAGGATGAAGTTTGTCGGTGGAGGGGTTAATGTAACAGCCATGGATATAAGTAGTTTAATTGTCTAGTCCAATAGCTAGCTTTTGTGTCTGAATTGTTAGTGTTTATATTCACGTAATGAAGTGAAGCAACAGCAAGCATGATCAGCACTTGGATGGTCGACCGTTTATTGTAATGAGCTTTGCATACCCACGATGCATATTATGATAGTTTTCATGACAAATGCATTTGAAAGATATTGTTTGTGTGAAGTGATACATAAAAAGAAGCTTCGAGCTTCTCAGTATCAATACTTTTATATATATATATATTTGCATTTTATAGGTGGCACTGCTGTTGGAACTGGGTTGAATTCCAGAATTGGGTTTGCTGAGAAAGTTGCGAAGAAGATAGCAGAAAATACAGGTAAAATTGATGCACTTTCTTGTCAGTTAATGATGTAAATATTTCAAGTGTTAACATGTGATAGAAAACCATGGTTATGTTTATACCAACATCATGGTAGGAACAATGCAAATTTTAGCTACAGAGTAGAATTTAACCTACAGCTGTGATTGATATAACATGTATAAGTACATGTATATGGATGGTGCATATAATGGCATAAAAAGTCCATTAAATCAACCACTCAAACACTGAGGTTGTCATGTAGGCTATATATTTTCTGACATTTTAATCACTTACATTAGATATGTCTTTTCAGTTTGCTTTACAAGTCAGGCTTCTGAGTTTGATTGAGGACCAAGACTTTTAACACAACTAGTCACTGTTCCTTTACTAAGAACTTAACATGCATATTGTGTTTCACATGTTTCAATGCAAAACTTAAAACCAAGTTGCTGTATCATGGATGGCATGGCATGTTAAAGAAACACACATTTTCCAGTTTATATCAGAAGTATAAGGAGGCTGACGAAGCAACATGGTAAGAAGAAGAAATGAGTATGTGGCTCCCCACAAATGTTAGTGGTATAACCATCAAGAACCTTTCACCATCCTGCTCAATCAAGGGAGGAACCATTGTGAGGGTGTATCAAAAGAATACTATGGATGTGTTTTATAAATCACAAAAAGTATTTCTTGTTTACATTGTAGGTTTACCTTTTGTTAGTGCCAAAAATAAATTTGAGGCTCTCGCAGCAAAAGATACAATGGTAGAAGTACATGGTGCATTGAATGTTGTAGCTTGTAGTCTTATGAAGATTGCCAATGATATACGGTTACTAGGTTCTGGGCCCCGATGTGGCATTGGTGAATTAAGTCTTCCAGAAAATGAACCAGGGAGTAGCATTATGCCTGGTAAGACTTTTAATTTTACAAAAATTATTACAGTATTTTTAAAGGAGCATTTGTTGTGTTTACCAAAAACATTATTTGGATTTTTTCTATCTTTACTACTACAATGTACTTGATATACAATAACAAATAAGCACTACTGCCTGTGTATATCTCTTTTTTGTTATTGTATATCAATCTAAGTAATAACAAGAAAACTCTAAAGGCAGTTTACCTCCTTTTGTTGCAAATAATTTATTTCAACCTGAAACTTTAACCAAAATTTGATCCACATGCCCATTACTTCTTTGATCCACCCCCCAAAATTTAAACCCATATAATTCAATTGCACTTGTCATGGGTAACCTTAAGGCCAAGTACGAAGTCTGTACCTCAATCCATTGCCTACCCCCTTTACTACTTTGATGCACCTAAAAATTCAAACCTAAATAATTCAGTTGCACTTGTCACAGGTAACCTACAGGCCAAGTTTGAAGTCTGTACCTCTATCCATTACCAAGATTTTTGCTTCAACTGGAAACTTTAACCAAAATGTTGATCCCCAACCTTATTACTACATTGATCCAGTTCAATTGCACTTGTTTCCTACAGGCAAAGTATAAAGTCTGAGAATTGCTGAGAATTTCTTTCAACCAAAACTTTCACCAAAATGTTGATCCCCACCCCAATTACTACTTTGATCCACCCTTCAAAATTCAAACTCACATAAAGCAAGTGTACTTTCCACAGGTAACCTACAGACCAAGTTTGAGGTCTGTACCTCTATCCATATTGCTGAAAATTTGCTTCAACCAAAATGTTGATCCCCATCCCCATTACTTAACTACTTTGATCCACCCACCAAAATTCAAAAACAAAGTTTGTGATGGATAGTTCTTCATCAAAGTCAATCTACATGTTTCAAAGAGATATGTTCTATGGTCTTCCCACAATGGACCGAAAAACACAAGAGCTAAACAAAATTATTGATGCTGACAGCCCACCCCCTATTATTACTTTGATCCCCCTCCAAAATTCAACAAGTAAATATATTGTTTAATTGCTGTTTTCAGATCAATGTTAAGTTTTCATTAGGATTTTGGTTCTTGGTTAATGATAGTGTTAGAACCCTGCTAATTTGGATGGAGGTTCCATTAGGGTAGAACATCAGTGCTTATTGGTGTGCATTGGTGTCTTTGGTGATATATGTCCCACCCCTTAAATTTACTCTTTTATGTATTTCTTGAAAACCATTCACATGCCTACCTCTAAACCATATATATTCTTATTTGTTATGGGTAGACACATTTATTGGTATATGATTGGGTCCTTGGGGGGCCTGCCCCACACCCCTGAAATAAATATTTTTACTTATAACTTAAAAACCGTTCACAGCCCCACCCTTAAACCATATATATTATTGATTGCTATAGGGAAACACATTCAGTGGTGCATTGGGGGGGAGGGGTCCTTGGGGTCCTGCCCCACCCTCTGAAATATATATTTTTACCTATAACTTAAAAACCGATCACAGTCCCATCCTTAAACCCTATATATTATTGATTGTTATAGGGAAACACATTCAGTGGTGTATGGGGGTTTCTTGGGGTCCTGCCCCACCCACTGAAATATATATTTTTACTTATAACTTAAAAACCATTTATAGCACCACCCTTAAACCATATATATTATTGATTGTTATAGGGAAACACATTCAGTGGTGTATGGGGGTTCCTTGGGGTCCTGCCCCACCCACTGAAATATATATTTTTACTTATAACTTAAAAACCATTCACAGCCCCACCCTTAATCCATATATATATTATTGATTGTCATAAGGAGACACATTCAGTGGTGTATGGGGGATCTGCCACATCCCGAAAAAATATAAATTTTTAGTTATAACATAAAAACCGATCACAGCCCCACCCTTAAACCATATATATTATTGACTGTTATGGGAAAACATATTCAGTGATGTATGTGGGGTACTGCCCCACCCCCTGAAATATATATCTTTATTTATAACTTAAAAACTGTTCACAGCCCCACCCTTAAACCATATATATTATTGATTGTTATGGGGAGACATATTTAGTGGTGCATATAAGGGACCTGCCCCATCCCCTTGAATATATACTTTAACTTATAATGTGAAATACATTCACATCCCTTATCCTACACTTATTAATACTGTATGTTACTTTGCTAAATTTACTATCAAAACAGGGACTGACAAGACATGTAATTATATGTAATTCTTGTGATACTTTGCACCTATTTAGCCGAGCTTTGTTGTCTTCTGACAACTCTTGTTACTTTAATCCACCCTCCAAAATTCAGAAACAAAGGTTGTGATTGATAGTACTCATCTAGGTCTATCTACATGTTAAGTTTCAAAGTGATATCATCTATGGTCTTTCTAAAAAGGACCTAAATGCAGGAGCTAAACCAAATTGTTGACGCAGTCCACCCCCCATTATTACTTTGATCCCCCCTCCAAAATTCAAAATCAAAGGTTGTGATGGATAGTACTCATCAAGGTCTATCTACATGTTAAGTTTCCAAGAGATATCATATATGGTCTTCCCACAATGGACCTAAATGCAAGAGCTAAACCAAATTGTTGATACAGACAGACAGACCTCGCCATTTCATAAGCCGGATTTTGTTTCACAATCCGGCCAAAAAAGGAAAAAACAAATTTTGAAAAAAGACACAACTAATGCCCCTTTATTATATGTGACCCAACATGGAAAACCAGACGTTTTGGTTAAATTTTCAGGTTTCTCCCATTTCTGTTCAGCATTTGATGAATTCTGTTTTTACATTTTCTTTTTATTTACCAACACATTGCATATATCATATGTTTAAGCATGTAAAAAACCTTTGTATGCATATTTATGCAATTTGTAATCATTTTATCGTGTCATCTCTTGGGTAACCTTGATTCTTGTGAAAAAAAACAACAATTTGATAACTAAAATTTCCAACTACATGTACATCTTTTCGTGACTATGTGAACTTGTTAAATTTTTGTCCTCTTACATTTTTATGTCTGGTTGTACTTTTAGAATATGCATATGTGCATACTATTTGATCTGCTTACATTAAATTTCACATTCCAGGTAAGGTCAATCCAACCCAGTGTGAAGCTGTAACCATGGTAGCAGCCCAGGTGATGGGAAATCAAGTTGCAGTGTCCTTTGGTGGTTGTAATGGTCATTTCGAGTTAAATGTCTACAAACCAATGATAGTTCGAAATGTATTGCAGTCTGTGAGGTTACTAGGTGACGCGTCAGTTTCCTTTGCCAAAAACTGTGTACAAGGAATAAGTGCAAACAAAGAAAGAATTGCTAAACTACTGAATGAATCTCTCATGCTGGTCACAGCACTAAATCCTTATCTCGGTTATGATAATGCAGCTAAAATAGCTAAGAAAGCTCATAAAGAAGGTACTACACTCAAAGAGGCAGCTGTAGATTTGGGCCTTCTCACCACAGAACAGTTTGATCAGTGGGTGAGGCCTGAGGGTATGTTAGGCCCAAAGTGATAAAAAAAACATATCTAGTCTTGTCAAAGTTTCTAGGCGGCTATTATTTGTCCAAAAATCAACCCACTCTTCTACCACATTCCTGTTTGTAGTGTTGTATACAGAATCAAAATACAAAATGTCTCAGACCCTCTTAAATAGATATTATTCTCATTGCGGTGGTGTTAGTGATGAAGGATTTCCTTTTGATGTTGTTATGACTTGTGAGATTCCAGTTTTTACAATGGAGTTTTCAATGTGATATTATAAAGTATGTCGAACTAAGTCATTTAATGATTTATATTCATTTACAGATGGTTTTAAGTAGTTAAGATGTAAGATGTGTCATCTGATTATTATAATGTCCAGATGAATCTGATTATATGGTGATTACTATAATAACAATACACACACATTTGCTTTTTACATGTGGTTTAATCAGCCATAGTGATTGTATATGTAGAATCGGTTACATCATGTATCTGAATGAGTCATAAAAGAAGTGGAGAGAATTTTACATAAGTCAGTTCAAAAGGTGATTAGCTAAAAGCAATGTTTAAATACACATGTCAGAAATCTGTCTTTTTGCATACAGTATGTATAATTGTGGTGAGTAATGTCATCTTTAATTTATAAGCAAAGTTTGAACTAAACATGTGTTTTATGTTTTCGAAATAAAGTAAATACAAGACATGTATTAATTACTGATTAGCTAATCACATTTTTAACAACTTGGTCCTGATGTTAGAAAAAAATTAAAAACATTATTGTTTGTAACATACAGTAGATCTTTGATTATTCAACCTTCAGTCACTTGAATCACATTTCAAATTATTGGCAGTCCTGTAATCTATTACAATACCTCACTGTCCATCATTATGTGACATGTTTTGTCTGGGTGTGAGTCATGCTGGTGCGCAGTTTTAAACACTTGCAGCTTCTTCTCAAAAACTTTTCAAATTTGGTATGAAGCATCACAATGATAATTAGGCAGGGATTTTCCACACTCTTTTGGGAAGGGGCTGGAGCCTTTTGACTTAGGAATTTTAGCAACATTTTATTGAAATTGCAAAATCTAGAATTACACAAAGCTGTTTGAAAATAAAAGAGTCACTTAAAATCCATTGCTATTTAACTTCAATTTTGAAATTTCGACTGCAAATTTTGAAAAAAATCATTGTTTTTGCATTGGTAATGGAACCTTATTTCAGCCCGTATGATAGGGTGAAAAATAAAATACAGTGGAATCTCGTTATGTTGAAATCGATTGAGTCGAAATTCCAGATATGTCAAAGTTGAAAGTCCGGTCTCGATTTTTTCATAGATAAAATAATATATCAATTAAAATTTTGGTAATCTTGAATTTCGGATATCTCTAAGTAATAGGGGCGGTCTCATGAGTTTCGAGATAACGAGCTACCACTGTACATTAAATTGGTGGATTGATGAAAATCATAATATGGTCTCGGTGAAAATTCTGGGAATTTTTGTCGCCTTGTAAGTGGCAATCCAGTTGTTGGATATCGACCTCCTTTTGGAGGCAGTTAACAAATAGGTCTATAATTATGTAAATGTTTTGTTTTTTATTTTATTTACATGAAATACATTTGTTGTTTTTTGCTTTCGATAAAACATTTTTAAATGAATCTATCGCATGGTTGGATAATGTTTATAGAACTAAAAGATAGTTTTCCGTAAGCAATATATTGCGAGAGTTATTCCCCTTTGGCGACCATACTATAGGTCAACTTGATAAGTATTAAGCTCACCTGCTGTCAGTCATCCGTAACCTTTCATTTAAACAACTTCTTCTCAAAAACCACTAGGCCAATTTCAACCAAATTTAGAAGGCAGCATCCCCATGAGTAGCTACTTCTAGTTTGCGACAATTGTAGCGTTATCTCCCCTTAAGGCCTCAAAAGGGGCAAAAAAGTCGTAAAATTGTGTACTTCTTAAAAAAAATTCTTCTTAAGAACCAGGGTATGGATTGGCTTCATATTTATAATAGAGGCTTTATAGGGGAAGGGCTACAAAGTTTGCGAAAAAAAAAATTCCACCCATTAATGGGGCCCACTAGGGGTGCTGAAATTTGTAAAAAAAAATCAATTTCGGCAGATTTCAACCAAATTTGGAATATAGTATCCCCGAGTGATTTCAGTCTAAATTTGTTTAAAAAAAAGTGACCGTGCCCCTTTGGGCTCCATAAGGGGTAAAAAAGGGGCAAAATGTAAAATTCTTCTTTAACTGTTTTCTTTTGAAAAATCATTAGGTTGACATCAACCAAATATGGCAGGCAGCATCCCAATGGAAAGCTGCTTCAAGTTTGCCAAAATAGTGGGGTTATCTCCCCTTTGAACCACATAAGGGACAAATAAAGGTTAAAATTGTGTGTTTCTTAAAAAATACTGTCTCCACAAACCAGTTTATAAATTGGCTTTGTATTTAGTAATGAGGCTCTATAAGGGATGGGCTACAAAAGGGAAAAAAAATTTGCCAATAAATGGGGCCCACTAGAGAGTGCTGAAATCGGTAAAAAATTCAAATTTGTCAGATAATACTCAAGAATTCATCATTGAATTTGATTGATTTATTGAGGATGGCTGCCAAAGGGAAATAACTATAGCAAAAACTGTTATGAAAACCATCTATTGAAACTACTATAACCACATTTTAGTGAATGTGATGTGAGGTCATTTACAAGAATACATATCAAACTATATATATATAACTGGTAATATAGACCTAACTAAATTGTTTTGTAATTTTTCACATTCCTACATTCAATTTTGTTTGCATGACATTTTTATATATACCTGTCGGATCAAAGGAAATTTTCTGTTGATTAACCTTTTCACTCAAAAGTATTTTTATGGTATACACTTTTTAGTTAACCAGAGCTGAGTGGGTTTTTTGATTAAAAGTTTCCATTGTCCTTTGGTGTATGTGGCATTGTCATCATAAACTTTCAGCATTTACTTCTTCTCCAGAGCCACTGGCCAAGTTTTAACCAGACATGACACAAATGATCTTTGGTTGAAGGGAATTCAAGGTTCAAAGGAAGCAGCCCCTTTCAGGGGATATTATTGATAAATGAAAATAGGATGGGTTTCTTAATGATCTTCTCAAGATCTAATGAATTACAAAATTTATTGAAAAGTTCAATTATATACTACAGATTGTAGTTTCTTCAAACAATTTCAAGCTTTATATATCGCTAGAGTACTACCGATTGTAGTTTCTTCAAACAATTCCCTGGCGGCCCTGATTTACAACAACAACAAAAAAACAAGTTCTTATAACTTATAAAAATCAAAGTAGTCATAGACTACAAGAAATGCCTGTTGCCGAGTGAAATGCGATCATCAACCCGCTTCAGGCTTCTTTCTTTAAGAAATCTTGCTACCCGGAATGCAAAGCAATATTGTTACAAAAGTGTTGCAAATACAAAATCATCCATAATACATGTAGCAAATATATGAACTTCAAGTGTATATTTTTTTAATGCAAATGTATAGTGAATTATTGCAAATTATTGCAAATTCTTTCTCCCTGGGGTAAATCTATTGCTACTGGGAAGAGCCCTTAATTAACCCTATTAAATAGAAACAGTCAAATATATTGAATACATGTAATGATGTTGAATATTATTGAAGTATAAAAATGTGCCCAGAAAAAAATATTTTCTTGTTCCTTTGTTCCTTCTGCAAAATTATATGGTGCTTAGGGGAAACCCCTGGTGTCATTATGAGCCCCACCCTTGCATAATTGGTCATATATCTTGAATGATTTGAGATCCCAACCAAACACATATATTTTTGTTCTTTGTTTCAAGATTACTGTTATTGGTACCTAGCAGATAGGCTACCCTGAGACCTGGGTTAATTCTGGTCGTTGGCCTTTCAGAGATACCGTAGTCATATATCACAGAGTCAAGTGTGTTTTTCTAATCAGAAATTGGATGTTTTTGTCAGTTTTGCTGTTGTAAGCATTATGGCCATTAGGGGGTCTTGTCTGACCCATCTATTGTGGTATATGGGGTGTTATATTTTAGAGGGTCATTTAATTTTGAAATATGTATAGTTCTATGATAGTGATAGTGTATAATGGAATTTTCAATTACATAAGAAATGTTTGCTTATTTTTATTCAAAATTGTCATAATTACATACAGAAATTTATTTATGTGATCCAAGATTCATTTTCAAAGTGTTTAAATTTAAAATGCCCATTTTTTGCAGTGTCATTTTTATGAACAACCTACAAATATGCAGTGCAATGAAATGATGTGGTCTTTCAATAAGCTTCAACAATCAAATTAATTAATTAGTGCTAGATTGTCATGTCTTGGAATATGGAGTGTCTCTTTACAATGCAAAATTGATCTGAATGTAGATTTGATAATCATTTGTCAAGATATAAAATTCATGATCATTATTTTGAATTAATAAATGAAATTATATTTTATTGTTGTTTGATTTATATTTTGTGGTGATTTTTTCAGTGTAACTTCTATTAATTCCAGTTTGTTTAGATAATGTTATAAGGTGGTGGCCAATTTTTAATGATGAATAAAATCCAGTTACAATGTACCTGGGAAAAGACAATGGGCCTTCTCTAACTGACATCAAACAAGTGTCTGACATATGGCTGTCCATGTGCTTTTTTAACGTCATTCGATTGTGATGTCATAATCACACTAGTGTTTGAGGGGCCATTTAATTGTGATGTCGTAATGGGAATGTTTGCCAAAAGGTGTCGTGTCAGGCATTTGGCGATAGGTCAACTGGCAAAGCGTCTCACAAAGTCACCTTAGGTTACAGTGGGGCCCCACTCACACTGACTAGAGATGATAGACCTGATGGTCTAAAGTGAGATGCTCTAACTGGTCTCTGGGTTATAGCATGATAATTATGCTAACCAAACCTTGCCCCTTCCTCCAAATTTAATTCAAGTAATAAATTATAGGCCTAATCCATTTTTAATTTAAATGATAGTTTAAATTGTACTATGATCCAAAGCATGCACTTCACAATTAAGCAAGTGAGTGAAGATTTGCTCGTTGAAATTGTGTATATATAGTCTTGTTTGCTTTCGAAACAAACTGGAGTTTACCGGTAGTCACTTGCAAAAATATACATATTTTCTATACTCAAAGTGGTAATATATTATTTTGACTCAACTACCCCTAGAAAATAATGGACTTTGGCCAATTCAAATGTGTCTTTAGGGGTAAGTGAGTTAAAGGGTATGTGTACACATAACTAGAATTTAAAAAATGTATGTCACTTAATAAAATTGAATTTTGATGGCATCAAACTACTCAAGAAAAAATATTTACTGTAATTACTGTATCTTTTTTTCAAGAAAAATTACTTGTACATCAGACCAATCATAACAAACAGCCACAATTTTGTTAATATAAAGACTTGATCCATGTGGTTATCAAGAATAGTAATAGTACATATGAAAGGTATACAAGTCTACATACATACTTGCCAAGTCTCCCCTATAAATAGGGAGACTCACTATTTTTTATGTAATATTTTGATAATTTCTTCAAGAAAAAATGTGTATCTCCCCCATGAAAAGTTTAAATTTTCATATTAATTCTTACTAAAATTTATAGTCTTCCCCATAAGATAGAAAAATCTCCCCCATGAATTTTTTTCAAGGTTGGCAAATCTGTATATATCCTTGTTGTGGTATAACCTTATTCTGTCATATTATTCAAAGGATGCAAGTGAAGAATGAATTCACAAAATATTTTTGTAAAGAAGGGACATACAAATTTATAGCAAAAGTACACTGTAGGCAGGAGCACTTGTCTCGACTACTTGCTGCATGTTAAGATTGGTCATTGAAGCAATACAGGATTGTTTCATGTGTCTTTAAAACAAACAAACAACATTTTTAAATAACATTTAGAACAATGATAATGATAAATATGTATTTTTGCCACCCTATCCTTTGACACCAAACATATATACACTCTTAAACCAATACTCCCATTATTTTAGTATAGTCACAAAATCAAATCACAAGTGTTTCAAACAGTGTGTGACAGTGTTGTATATTAAAAGTGGCACTAATTTTTGTCGCTCGGATTTTTTTCTGATAAAATATAGATCTATCAAACAAATATCTAAACCATTTTCCACAAAATTTTATATTACAGTAAACTGGTAAAAAAATCTGAGAAAAACAAAAACTTGATTATTCAAATTTCCTTTATCTATGGGTAAAAATTATTGCTGCAAAAATGAAAAATAATAAATAAGTGTATTTTGAGAAATTTGTGTATATCCCGGTTCCCACGGCACAGCCACTTAACTCATTAACCCCTGAAGTCACATTTGGACCTGCCCATTTCAAATAATGGTTAAATCCACTGTCCGAATTCATGGGTATATGTTTTAGAATAGAAATTTTATAATGATTTTACATGCAATATGAACTTTTTCACTCCTGAATAATGACAGTAGAACATACTACTTATTGACCTGGGTGAGTCTAAATGTGGCCACAGTGGTCGATGGGTTAAAAAACAAACAAAACATAAAAACAATGTTTCCGGAATAACCGTTTTGCTTTAAAGAATAGAATAAAGAGCACCTTTACTTCTCGCGGGAAACTACGAGATACCCATGGTGACCAAAATGGCGGACGGTAAGAAACTTATATTTTCTGTTTGGTTATGACCAAACGTTGTTATTTTAATATTTATGTTGCATTTTGATTTAACAGTTTGTGAAGAAGTTTGTATTCTAATTTAATTATTTACAAAATTTCAGTTTTATTTTTGGAGTAATAAGCACGAATAAACGTAACGTAGTGTGTCATTATTTTTCATTTTGATTTTTTTGTTTACAATTTTTGGTTAAAATTTCACCGGCACAGCCGAAGGATGAAGCGCGATGTATAATCTCTTTTTGTAAATTAGATTTGTAGTCATATTTTGTATTACACGACAATTATTAGATTATATCCAAGTGAGATCATGAAATGTGGCTTTCGTCCATGATCCAGTAGAAACTTTAGCCGTTTGGCGGGTAATTTTGGTTCCAGCACTGTTGTATAATGACTGAATAAACAACATTAGTCACTAAGTCTACTGTCCTCACGGCTCACTTCGGAAATCGGAAAATCTTTGATATTTCGAATGTAATGAAATCATAGTATGTAGGCTAATTTAATTATAGAATAAAGGCTTCAATATAATGAATGGCCGAAATAAGTTGTCTTATAATGGGACTAATGCATGTACCATGAGATACCCTTTGTGCAGTACAATTGTTTCTATAAGTAATGGAATGACGCTAGCAGACAATATTCCATGGTAACGTCATTTCAGTTACATAGAGTAACGTTCCAGTTCGCCCTGAGTCGTTTTGCCCTGATTCTATACATACCTTTGTGTATGTAATAGAAAAAAAAATACTATATTTACCATCATTTGGCTTGATATTGATAAGTATTTTCAATGAGCAAGTTGGTAAATTTTTCCTTAATTTTTCATTTTTCCATTGACTAGAAAACATTCATGTTTTTGAGAGTTCAATAGAAATTTATTTAGCTTCGTGTTGGTATCAGCCATATGTAATTATTTCTATTTACATCACTGTATGCTTGTATCATCTATCGATATGATGAATGGTGGAGTAATACTGCAGTTTTTCAAGGCAGGCTCAACATCACTGGCATCTTATATAGCGGAATTCCATATTTATAAATAGATCAACAACGTTTGGTTGAAACTAACTATAAATCGTATTGTATAATTTCAAGAGGCAGAAGTAAGTAGAATTATGTGGTATTTAATGATTATTCAAACTACTGTAGATTTAATTTCATTTACACCAAAATATTTGACTTTTCTGTAAAAGTTTAATTCTTTAGTTGGACTATATTTTACAAATGCAACCTCCATGACCTCTTCACCGCTAACAGGATAGCCCTGGATGAAAAGTCAAAGTAAACCCATAATAGGTTTTTATTGCATAACAACCCATAAAAAACAATCAACTTCATGTAAGGTTCACCTATGCTCATGACCTCAACCTGCTTTTACTTCACCTGATATATTATGAATAAGGGCAAAACTACTCAGGGCGAACTGGAATCTGGTTGAATCGACCCGCATTCTGGAGATACTAGTACTGCACAAATGTTATCGGTTATATGAATTAGTCCCATTAAAATGTGATTTCTCATTATTATCTGTTAAAATGAATTAGCAAAAATGATTAAAATATATAGTAGGGTGGTCGTTAGCATTGTTAAAATAATGTTGTCAGCTGTGGAAAGAATTCTGGTATGTACTCAATGAAATCAGTTGTGGACGGTTCCAATTTTTAACAGGTACATGTACACAATGTACTATCGATTGCAAAAGCAGTCTCAACAGGCTTCTTGAATGAGAAGGTTAAGATAACGAAAGAAGTTAAATCATGTTTAACATCATTGACAACTTCTTTTAAACACCAAGCGTGAGTGATGAATAAATAATAATAAAAGAATTGTCATCCACTTTCCTAACTTGTTGAAATGTACTGTTCTGAATGTGGCACCGGTCTAACACATTTGTTGAATTTGTATGGGGAATTGCCTACCAAAGTCTATTTTTGGGGGGTATCAGAGGCTTGGTTTTAAAAATCGAGGATTGAGTACTGCATTTAGTTATTAGACAACTTTCTTAATTGAGAGGGGGTGAAACTTATGTCATAGGTGATATAATAAAAGAACTTGACGAATTTCCGAAGTGAGCCACACAATAGTAAGAATAAGATAAACTTTTCACCAAGTGAAAATGACATGTAAAGCAAAAGTTATCAAAGTTCAGACTAAAGGCAATTTCTTGGTAAATTTGGTCAACTAGACCAAAGTCCAGGGGCTATGACACCTAAAGGAAAATTTAACAAAGTTACTCTGCAGGCCAGTCGAATTACCCCATATTACTACTTAAAAAGTCATTTTTACACAAATTATCAAATTATTTACAATAAAAAGTTAATTTTTAGCATTAAATCTGAGTCAGATACTAGTGAAACTGTAATCCTGAATTTTTAGTTTATGTACACACTACATGTAGCCTACCCCATAATACCAGATACTACCCAGTAAATTGGCCGTAATACTACATTTATAGATACTGCTAACTAAGTTATTCTGACACAATTTAACAAATTAAGAACAATTAAAATTTGATTTTTACCAATGAATCTGATAATGATGAAACCCATACCTTTCAACTGACCCGTTTTTTATTTTTTGGTTTTTTTGCGAGTGACACTTTTTACCTTTTACTTGCTTTTTTTTTTAAATAACCCGGGAATTCAAAAAATGACCCGTTTTCACTCAACCTTTTGATCATTCTTAAAACTTGTTTCTTCCGATTTTTAATAATTCCTCCCATAAACTCAATATGTCCTGAAAATTGAACAATAATATGCAAGATTGCCATCCCACGAAACATTACACATAGTTTTTAAAAAAAATATGTATCCAATCAGAGCCTGGGCCATTACTCTTTGTCGTTGTTTGATTGGCTTCTTTGACGTTTTGTGAGAGTAACTAAATGCTTCCGTGAAATACCATGGACAGTAACTAAGTCTGAAATAAGCAAATGAGTTGCCTTAAAGTAATTTCTGGAATTGATATAAATTTTAATAGAACAAAAGCAAATAAAATATTTACAGTATATTGATTAATTTTCACTGAAAGTTCATGACTTCAAGCTGTTCCTCCCCACCATTTTTCTTTGGCATTATTATCAGAGCAACACCAAACCTGATCAATGAAAGATAAATTTTACATAAATATTATTCAAATTCTTGAACTGATATCAGTAAATTGCACAAAAGCAAAAAAAAGATTTTACAGTAGATTAATTAATTCACAGAAAAGACGACAAAAATAAAGGTTCTGCAATTTCCCTTTCAAAAAATAATCAGGCTACTGGGCTTTCCTTACCCAAGCAGAGTAACGACAAGTCAATTTACCCCATACTACCCTAATAATACCATATACATGATACTACCCAATATTATTGCATATTACTACTTACTAAGTCATTCTGATACAAACTATCAAATTATTTACGTAATTACAATAAATCTGAGTCAGACAGGCACATTCAAGCCGGGGCAAACAATTGCAGGTTACGATTTTCATACCTGTCAACCTCTGAAGGTGAAAGTGTTAAAAAAGAGATATATATATATATGATATATCTCATTGATCAAGAACAGTAGATTTATATCTATTTTTGCAGACAGTTCAAAAGATATATGTACCGTAACTAATACATTGATAAAATAACCATATTTATCCATTGCTTTTTAATTGAAATCAATATATAGTTGATTGATTGTACATAGATTTATATATTTTTGCAGTCAGTAGAAAGAAATTTGTCTTGAATTTCTTTTTAATTGAAACTTTTGATATTTACATACCCAATAGGTATAAGTTTGTTAGTTTGATGTTTACCCATAGGTATAAGTGTTAGTTTGATGGATCAGTTATATTTAATAAAAATAAATCCTCTACTGACTATCGGTATTAGGAATAAAAGTATACTACCACAGCTTACTGATTTGCATTGTACATTAGTCACTTATTATTATAAAAAAATATACTATAGCATTTGTAACTGGTATTTGTAAACAAAATTTTTTCTTCAATATTTCAAACACATACAAGTTATTTGTATAAATTAATATACATGTACATATATGTTATTGTAGAATGTACAGTGGAAGTGTATCTTATGAGATAATGACTACATCACATGTATCAATAATTTTAGTTTATATTATATAATATATATTGTTGGTATGATTTTCAATACTACATCATGTACATTTACAATGACTGTATTTATATTTATCTGATTTGCAGATCAAACAAACCCAGGTTCAGTAGCAGGAGATTTGGATCAATCGGGGACACCTGTTCCACAAGAAGTACCAGAAAATGTTCAGGTAAATTAAAATTTGTTTTGGAAAATAAACATGCTGATTATATATGTATATCCTACTTGCATTTTTCATTTACTTATTAGAGGAAAAGGTGCAATATCCTTCGCCTGGGACCTGTATTGAGGTTCCGGGACTACTTTTGCAGGGCTTTCCCTTATGCATTATTTTGCGTTTCTGACACAGTCACATAGAATCTTTTCAGGACACACAAAATGAAGAAATCTGAGTCATTTTATCAGCTAGGACACACTTTAACTGTATATTTGAACTGATTTTGAATCCAAGATAAAAACGGACATACATAATTGTTTTTATGTTATCTTGAATTTCCTTGACTTTCATATATATTTGAATGATGGTCAATTATAACTAAAAATTAGATGCAGTTGTTTTCTTGCTTGTTTGTTTTATTTAGGGTACAGTCACATTACTACAAGGATAAATTGAAAAGTTATTAAATTTACATTTTATATGTTGTAACATTTATGCCCGAGTAGTTAAATAACAGCTAATGATCAGCAGATAGCTTTCCTTGTTTCTTATTAGTTAAATTTGGTTTGGTACCATATCTGTTTTCTCTAATACTCAAATACTTTTGACATTTTTGTATTAAGTACTCTATATCAAGTAAATGTATTAACTATGAAATCGCATGCAGTTTGTAGAATGGATTTAGAATTCATCAGGGACTTGTAGCTCTAGACATATAATTAAGACTCAAATCTACATTGTATCATGTTTCACAGTTATGTTCACAAAGAAAATGTACATGCATAATGATTTATACATTATATATATATATATATATATATATATATATATATATATATATATATATATATATATATATATATATATATATATATATATATATATACACTAATGTTCATTGTTCAGTTAATCATAATGCTTAATTTTCAGACATTTGAATTTTTATATTTTAGTTTAGATAAAAGATAAACAAAGTAATTTACTTTTTGTTATTTGAAATATACAGAAAATTATAACAAGTGAGAAGGAATTACAAGATAATCCTGCAAAAAGACCCAGAGTAGATTTACAGTCCTTACCAACACGAGCATACTTAGACCAAACAGTTGTGCCAGTTTTACTAAATGGGATGTCTGTACTAGCTAAAGAAAGGTAGGACATAATTATATTTACATGTATTGAATATTTAGGAATCTTCTTTGTTTTGTTTTCTGACCTCATTTGAAGTGAGAGAATTGTACCTGGAATTTCATGCATTTAATGATTTCCTGCATTCTACTAAAATTTATAGCAATATTTAAGTTTATACTGATATGCACATGTGGAAAATACTTGTCAATTGACAAACAGGAAGTGTAGAAAACACTATCAAAGGTTTTAATGAAGTCACATCAAAGGCACTTTGTTGTTTCACAGGCAAGTATATAGTGACCTTGAACTTGGTAAAGTTATCATCATGTGGCAGATTTGCTCTAAATGCATTTGTATCTACTGTGTCTATACTAAACAAAATATTTTATTACATGTATTCTTTCTTTTGCGAGTATGCATCAAGCTTGAATCAGTATTGGTTATAGAGTTATCTCTCTTTGACTATCATGTGAACTACAAATTGTTCATTCAATATGTCTATTTAATTTTCAGTTGTGTGGTATGATAACTAAGTAAATATTTACAGTAAGATTTATTTGTATTATTAGACACTCAGGCTTAATTGTATTATTAATGACTCCGATTTATTTGTATTACTACATATGTTTACTTTTATATAGATTTGAGATCCACAAATTTGTTTTTTATCCTTTAAATACTTGCCAAACTTTGTGTGTTTTTGTTGAGTGGCAAACAAGATTACTCTAACTTGATTTTATAATTAATTGATTGATACTGTTGAAGTAGCAATACATGTAAATGCACTTGTTAAATAAACTGTTTTGTATTATTCTTTTTTTTTTCACAACAGAGTGGAAACATACATTTTGTACTTTAAATAAATGTACAAACTATCACCATACATGAAGGGCTCAACAATCAGGAATGTTCGGTTTTCTGGAATAAGTCCATTTTGTAGTTGGACAAATAGATGTTACTTCTCACATGTCCAGAAGAACAAGTGAAATTGTTGTAGACAAATTAATTCAATAAAAATTTTACTTGTTTAAAAACTAAATGATATCTGTACATATTAAACTCGATTTTCGGACAAGTCATTATTTCATTCTGACAGGTAGATTTCAAAACTACCAGTACTTGTCCTGCAGGATAAGTGGAAATTTTTCTGATCGTTGACCCCTGTCACAATATGATATGAAGGAAACTATCAACATTGATCAGGGATATTTGGCAGACACCAGTAATTGGTATCACAATCTGTATGATAACTTAAGTAATGAGTGGCCAGATTTCTATAAGTCATATATGAATATGGTACAAAATTGATATTATAATAACAATCTTGTTAATACATGTAACAAAAACTGATTTTACTTTTTTTTTGTTTTCAGACCTCCAAATCCTATAGAGTACCTAGCAGCATATCTATTGAAAAACAAAAACCAGTTTGAATAAGGAGGAGCTCAAGTTAACTTTTTATTTTCCACCTGTTCACACCTTTTCAAACCTGGAGTTTCAAAGTTGGTGAACATGGCATATCTCATCTTTATATTTAAAAAATGAATACGGTACAATGAAAATACAAGAATTCGGCAATAAATTGAAAGCTGAATCATCCAACATCGACTACCATTATATTGCAGGCTTGCAAGAATTGTTGTTGTTGTTGTTGTTGTTGTTGTTTATCATGATTGTATTAGCCTGTTGATGTGTACATGATAAGTTTTTAAAGACCTCTCTTCAATTTAGTTAGAAAGCAGTCCAAGAATGAAGGACAAAAACTGAAAAAGCAAGAACCCTGAAGTTAAACATTTTCTTTTTCACTATTTTTTTCAGTAATAGTTAAATATACAGTGTTACACGATATAGATGTGACATAAATTTAGGTACATAAAGTAAAGGTACATGTAACTGATAATAGTGATCAGTTACCCTTAATATGTTCATGTATATCAAGTAAATTTCACATATCGCCATTTAGCTAATTTTTGCTTTGAATTTTTCATTGCTTCTGCTTTATAAGCATTTTATAGAAAAATAAATGAAAATAAATTATAAAAACAAATTCAGATAAGAAATATTCTTTTGAGGTGAATCATGTACTATCATTATTTATATTGATGTATTTACCAAATAATAAATCTCAGTTATGATAGTTTTGATATATTTCTCACTCATCAGTTCAATTTATAAACAAAACCTGTTTTAAGGAATGTTGTACACTTTGATATTCTTCCGTGTTGAACAACACTGACGTTATTATTTTACGACAGAAATTAGGAATTTCTCATATTTTGTATGTTTAATTTGTGTTGTAGTAAATGACAAATTATCAAAATAAATGTTTTTTGAAATCTTTCTTGTGTGACTGTGATATGAATCTGACAGAGTTTTACATATGATTTATAGCACTCTAAAAATAATACAGCTATAACCTGACTTGGTAGAAAAGCCAGGGAGTACATATTTCAGTATCCTACCACCATTTTCAACATACTAAAATTTTGTTTTAAATATCTATTCAGTTGAAAAATTCACAAACATTGATATTTAAATTATAGTTGTGTATACATGTACAGTCAATCCTCATTATGTTGAAGTCCTCGAGACCAAGAAAAAATTCGAGATAAACAGGTTGTCGAGTTAAAAGGTCTGTCACTAAATACAAGCCTAGCCAGAATATTTCTAGGCCTACCGGTATATGCATATCGTTTGTCTCTTATTGTGAGTATATGTGCAAACTGACAATCCATTCTAATTTCTAGATCACGGAAGTGACACCATCATTATGCATTTAAGAATGGAAAATCTAAAAATGAATTTATCAAGAAACATTCGCTCTGTAAATCTAAGAACTGAGCAAAATAACAATTTTTTGTTGAAGATTTTTATTCATTGTATATAATTACAAATGATACAGAAAGCATATTTGTTCGACACTAATCATATAATAACAATGATTTAATGACGATGTACACAAAATTAACTTTGATATAACTGGTCACTTTTACATTGAAATTAAGCATCGGGACCATGTTTTAACAGTTAGATATAGAAGGAATATTGCCAGGACCTGCGCTTAATCTTGAGGTATCCGGGTAAATCGAGATTACCGATCTCGACATAACAAGTTCTGACTGTATATGTAATTCTTGTCTAATTGAGAAAGTTATATTCATGTGGTGAAGTCCGAATTGTTCATAGTATCACTTTGAAATGGTTCAAGTTCATTTGAGAAGAGTTTGGAAGAAATTTGTGACTACTGATATGTTGTTTGTAAATCTTATATCAATTGCTGCTTCAGTCTCAAACCTAACGGGCCAATCCTCTTCTACTTTTGGAAAGCCAGTGTTCTCTTCTCATGTACACTGTAACAAGATTCTCTCCTCCACCATTTAAAACTGGATGCCACCATATAACTAAAAACAGTTGAAATGGTGTGAAACACCATTCAAACAAAAGGTCAAACCTCTACAATTTTGGTATGTAGCCTGTCTTGGATTATGACCCTTGGGTCAAGGGATAAGGTGACCAATGGCCGTTTTAATCTCCTGTTGAGATGGGATCTGGTATGTTCTTCTAGGCAAATATGAAAATTATATACCGGTACTTGTCTTATAAAAATGTTATCAAACTGTTGACAACCAACGTAGCAGTTCTTGTTAGTGGAAATTGTTAGATCAATCGGTGCCCCTAGTACAGTAGAACTTCGATAAATGGAACTTCAATGAGTTGAATTTCTAGATGTTTCGAACTATTGACAAAGTCCCGAGTTGTTTTCTTATTCAACGCTACTTATAAACAGTTTATAATTCGAACATTTATGAGTCGAATTTCTAGCTGTTGCGAATAAATTTTTTTGCCCATTTGTATAAAAACAATGAAAATTCCTGCATATAATTCGAAGTCAAAATTTACATGTATACGAAATCGCCCATGATAATTCTTCTCCTTTACATAAACACTCAAATGTTTTAATTTCACGGAAATTTAGTTAAATGTAGCACTAACTATTAATCATAATGACCGTATATGTCTTAAATGGTTTCAAATCAGTCATATACACCTGATAGAAACTCTAAAACTAAAAAACAAAACAAAAAAAACGTATGGTTCTCAGTTACCATCCATGAGTCGAAGTCTCGAATGTTTCGGACTCGTCGAAGTTCTACTGTAAATAAAGTGATATATTTAATCATCGAAATACATGTACATGTATTTCACTAATATACCACGTTTGCTGTAAGAAGTGGCAGCACCAATTTCCGAAGTTGATTGCATATTCACAAATCGCACAGTGATGTTATCGACCATCAATTGAAGTCACATGGACCTTTGATCTGAGTAATATTTTGTGCAACACCTGAAGACAACACCTGCACAATTGACAACTACCTTTGACTGTGGTCATTTTAGCTAAAAATCTTTTATTTGTTAAAATCAAGATTTTTAAAAGCCAAGGATAGAATACAAAGACAGGGTAGCATTCTAGATAGATGATACGGTAATGCATGTTTAGCATACAAGTTACCGTGACAAAAGGTATAAACACGCAATTTTCGAGGTTGGGTTAAACTAGGTGTAACATACTGTTAATGCAATGATTGACAGTGGTTTATTGTGCAAATAGAACACTAAATATTGTGTGCATGCTTCCATACCAGTAAGTCTCGTCACATGATGAACCGTAATGACTATTTGCTGCTGTATTTTTCGGTCAACTATCTATTGTTACTGATACTAACCACAGAAGTTACATAATCTGACAACAATAATTCATCACTTTGTTATAAGTGTAATAATAGTGAAGTCGCTCAAACCTTTACAGTTAAGATGATACAACATGTCATTTATAGACGTACTGAATATTCTGGACTGATTTACGGTAAATTGTGAACATTAGATACATCTTATTGACCGATATTACAATTAATCATCACCGGGTTTGTCTCTCCATGACAAGAATTTAATCCAATTCATATTTACTCATAAGATGCTGTGTTTGAAATATGTAAACATTCAAAATATCTACATTGGTTTCAATTTTCTACTTGTGCAAGTATTAGGTGTTATCCAAACCGATTTAAAACAAGAATGACTAAACTTTTCAACCCTATCTTACTGGATCAACGCTTGAATTAAAATATATCTTTAGACCATGCCTAATTTCTTATGTAACTTTCAAATCAATTCCTGTCTAAAGTGATCCGATACATCAGCTATGATTGTGAGGTCATTTTGAATGTTAGCAGAAACATATGTAGGTCATGTTGTAAATTTTGTATTTACACCCACCGAATAAATTCAATATTTACAACATAACATACTAGTATGTTATAAGTAAAATATTTCTCTGATGAAAGTGATCTGTTGTGTTATTCACTTTTTAAATATAATTGTTGTATACTCTATCGCTTTAAACGTGTAAAAGGTATTAATTAATCCTATTTTATCAGGACTGTGCTGTCATAGCGTTTTGATTATGTCAATTTTTGTACTGGAACGGTAATTTCAGTTATATGTTGATTACAAGTGAGAAAATCCTTCAACAATGTAATAGGACACACGGTGTTGAACTCCGGTTTTAGCGGAAAGAGCCACTAAAAGGACCCTGATTCTGGCATTTAATTTATTTTGTTGGTATCAAGTAGTCACACGAAAAAGTCGGATCCGATACCTTGCATTCTGCACGTTTGAACTTATGGTCTAGAATTAAAAGTTCAACTGTATCTTATTGCAGGTTCCATCAAAAGACAAGTATGGTAATTTCATTTTAGAGTTAGTAGCAACATTTAACTGAATAATTTGGAACAAACATAATTCTATAGATCCACATTATTTACAGGGCCCGTCGGTACAACTTCCAGATGTTAGAACGGGGTCTACCTGGTCAAAATTGAGCATTTTAACAAAATGTTATAAATTTACACATGCATCTACGTCGGTAACATTTAATTTCCCGGAAATGATTTGCATGCATAAATAACTAACTGGAAATCCTTCCGTTCTACCCCAACTTTATCAAAGAACGTTTCTGTTTTGTTTGTGTCCTGTTTTTATTTTTGTAATGTCGAAGGAGAAGACGATTGGTGCTCTATAACTTTAACTGATAAATTTGAAGTTCTTGAAAGCGATTGACTAATTAGTTAGGTCTTTAACAAAAGCATTAAGGTATAGCTTAAATAAGTTAAAATGCTGGTTCTTTTAATGTCGGTCACCCTGAAAGTTAAAAAAAGAATCATGACTGTTCAACAAAGGTGATTCATGTACGGCTAACAGTTTTTAAGATACACCGCGATACAGTTAAGCCAAGCACTAGAAACCCAACTTCGTGTCGGGGAACTCGGCATAATATGTAATATGACATTACTTGGCGCACGCTCCCATTTACTGGATTCACAACCCAGATTTCCTTCTTGGTGATTGAAGATTTAAATTTCACTGATACCTTTTTTAAAATAAATATATAATCAGGCCAGACATTACCAAAACATTTCCGATTGCGAGTTGAATGAATCGCAATCTAGCAATCAATGTTGTTTTTCATTTCCCAACAAGAAATTTGTAACTTTTATGGAGACCAGAGACATATACTGTGTTATATATGTCTCTGTGGAGACCAACTATAAGTGATATTAAGTTTTGAACTTGTCTATGGACCTCTGACAAAGAAATAGAGGATATTTGACAATTGTTTTTGAATAACATGGTTATCACATAGAGTGAGGCAGGATAATACATAACACGAGTGCATAGAACGAGTGTTCAATATTGTATTTTCCTGCACGAGATGACGAGATGAAATAAACAATTGTCAGATATTCTATTTCTTAAAATTTCCAGCCATGACGTATAATAAAAGAAGAAAAAGTAGTCCCAAATGGCAAACAATTTGAAAGCATTTTGATTGGCTAAACATGAGATTCAGCATTTTCCATTTACTTTGCACTGCATTGTATTTTCAATCAGTTAAAAATACCAGTGAAAAGTATCAATAAAAAATATAGATTTATTCAATTGATAAATTTAATAAATAATGTAATAATCAGGGTTTTTGATACACGACAAAGGACACCAGCTTTAAATCTCATGTGAAACCATATTAACTGTTTTCGCTAACATAGATTGGGATAGTAGATTCCTCCTGATATTCAGAAAAGATAGTCGAGGTGTTAATGAAATACTTCGCTATAATCCTGTATGCAGGTATTCTAAGATACAGAGCTGTTAGTGCGCCGTTTGAACCAAAACCTCGGCATTCCCATTTTAGGATATTATGTAAAATATTATTATAAAAAAAAAACCAATACAATTACTGATTAGGAATCGGACGATTCTTCATTAATTGATGGAGTCTAAAGGGAAAAGATGCCAACACCGTAACTATCGAGCAGCTACGGTAGTGAACAAGATGGTCAAGAATGGGACATGTTTGCCGAAATGGAGCAGTTATAGAAATAAATCCTATTGCGTTCGGATGTTCGGCACATACTAGATTATTTAACACCGTTATCTATTAGATTGATGCATTTTATCAGCCTTAGGATATTGCTAATTTTAATCATTATACGATTTTATTTTATGTTCCTCAAAACGGCACCGACAGGGAGCGCCGAAATGGATTGACTACACTGGCAAGCCTCAAAACTTCAGTTAATAAAATGCTTTCATATGCACATGTATTGAAAAAAAAACATTTAGAATGTTTCATTCTTAGAGCAACGTGCATGTCCGCTTTCTAACCCATCCATCTCCTGCTGAAATGTCTCGGATAAATACCGAAATTTGTAAATGTAACCAAAGTAATAATTTTCATATGTAAATGAAATGTTTATCTTTCTTTTGTATCCCTTTATTTTCTATGAATCCCTTGAACTTTTCATATTTTGATGTTTAGGCTTGGTATAGTCTAACGGAGAAAATCAAACCTGATATTCTTACTATGGGAATTTGACTTACATGTATTTTAACTGCATGTTGACTTTGAATTTATCTGGCATCCAGTAAATACAAATAAATAAATAAAATGGTTTGAAATGGTACCCAGATAATTATGTAAATAATCAAAGAAGATGACGACCTTTGCTTCTCAGAGGGAGTGCCGGGCAGAATTTGGAAATAAATATTCTGGCCTTTAAAATATTGAAAATAAATAATCTGACTTTAACTGGTGCCAAATTTGTTGTAAAAATTAATGTTAATTTTTTTTCAGATCCTTCACGCACCATATTTTTTCAGCTTACTTCGCTTGCCATTTTATTTTTATTCAATTCTAACATACATGTACATGTATAAAGACATTCATATACATAATTCAGTGGTGGATTCAAGGGGCCCTCCCTCTTTAGATGCAAAAATATAAATCTATGTACAGTAAAAATAACCCAAAACCTCGGGTACAATATCAGTGCTATCTAAGGCTAAAAGGAGTTGACAATTGTTGAAACAGATATAAAAAAATCTTAACAAATTAGATGACACACAATAATATGCTGCTGAGTAAATCACATATCATAAGACCGTAATAAGACTTGACCGTAATAAGATGTAAATAAAGGATTTAACAAATGACAGATAAGGCCATATTTAAAATAATGTTGGTTTGCTGTAACACGATTCAGATTTTTGTTTACTGTAAGTATATATAGGTAGGTAGGGTTTTTAAAAAAACTAAACCATATATCAATGGGAAAAGATTGGAAGACTGTAGGTGAAGAAAAAATTCCCGGAATATAGCAATGAAAAAATTTGAGTTGCAGGGTTTTGTGTGAGTAGGTTGCATTACCGCAAGCCAACAATTTTTTATGGATGGCCTAAGATGACATTATTCTGGATAGCTCCAAAATGCCAGTCGTGTACTGCAAGACGTAGAGAACATCACTGTTCTCTCTATCATGCAGACCACATAAACTAAGTCTGTCAGGTGGTATTAATAGTTATATCCTACATTTCATATCCCAAATCCACAGTGTACGATTCGTCTTGGGTACGAAATGTCTTGATAGCCAAAACCGGATATACGGCGACATGCACGTTGCATTTACTGTGGATATTACAGACCCTAAGAATGAAATATTTTAAATCATAATAACATGTGATGTCATAAATGATAAATATTTCATTAAATAAAGTTTTGGGCCTTGTCAGTGTTGATAAATTGGAAAAGTCGATCCATTTCGGTGCTCCCTATCGGTACCGTTTTGAGCAACATAAAAATAAAATCGTAGGACCTATTATAAAATCGGTGATATTCAAAGGTTATATATTGCTGATAAAATACATCAATTTAATAGGAATAATTTGTTATATATTAAATGTTTGAATGCAAGCTGTTTTTTTTTTGCATAAATGCTCCATTTCCGAATTCGGCAAACATGTCCCATTCTTGACCATCTTATTCACTACCGTAGCTGCTCGATAGTTACGATGTTGGCATCTTTTCCCTTTAGACTCATCAATTAATGAAGAATCGTCTGATTCCTAATCAGTAATTGTATTGTTTTTTTAATAATATTTTACATGATATCCTAAAATTTGAAAACAACACTATTAAATATTAAAATTTATTTAATACACAAAGCCGTCACATTCTCCGCGCTGAATAAATTCGCTGCTGTGATTGGCTGAGAGAAGATTTTGTATCTCTGTATCTCAGAATATCAGAATGTAACAGCTGTTTTGATTGGCTTTCGCCTCAGTATACATGAATTGCAATGAGAATGCGATGGTTTTGTTTTTAAATACGATAGCGATTCACATTTTTGTGAAAACAACCCTGTATCTCAGTTAATTACAAAACCTGCAGGTATACAGGGTTAGAGCGAAGTATTTCACTAAAACCTCGGCTGTCTATGAATTAAGTATCAATTAATCTGAATATCAGGATGTATTCAGGGTTACAATACGGCTATCCCATAGATACCACGTGGTATCTATAGGATACCTGACCCGTAACCCTGAATACCAGCTGATATTCAGAGATAAGGTCTGTTATGCCACAGATAACAGTCTGTTATCCCATAGATACCTCCTGATATCTATGGGATAGCAGGGTTTTGGTTAAAATTGCCTGCCATATATCTATGAATTAATATAAATAATTCTGAATATCAGGAGGTATTCAGGGTTACAAATCGGCTATCCTTTAGATACCTCTTGCTATCCCAAAGCTACCAGGAGGTATCTAAAGGATAGGCTACCTGACCCGTAACCTTGGATACCTGTTGATATTCAGAGATACGGTCTGTTATTCCATAGATAACCGTTTCCCACAGATAACCAAGAGAGATATCTCCAGCATGGTATCTATGGGATAGCAGGGTTTTGGTTAAAATTGCGTGCCATACAACTTATAAATTTTGTATTTAACACCCAGCAAGTTGAATAAAAATTGACAGAATGACAGCTCTCATCGGACCAGCGTTACAAACCATACGAATGATCGTATACAACATAGGTGTAGGAACCGGGGATCTGTCCCCCACTTTTCATACACAAGCAAACTGTTTCAAATACAGTTGTATATACAAGTGTATAAAAATTGCTCCCTTACTTTTTGATTTGCTTCCCACGCTACTGGTCTAGATTTGTGGTCGGGGAGAGCAGAGTAAAAGTGAAATGAAAGAGTCTATGGCCTTCAGTTTATTTTCCTTACATGTAGGGTAAGGCATATTTATGTTTATCTAGCATTTGCCTGTAATATACTAAAAATATATGTAAACCGCCATATTACAAGTAAAACGATACGGTTTGTAAATGTAAGCATATTAAACTTGTCTGCCTCTGCTGTGTCGATACGGACATATGAGACTTCTTTCAATATCACGATGTTTATGCGACACGGAATAAACAATTGAAAACCGGATGAAACGGATTTCCAGCGGAGAGAACTTATAGGATATATTTTCTTCCGTACAACTTGTGGCATCCTTGATAAACGGCAAAAATAAACAACACTGATCTTCAATTTTATGGCTTTGGTTAATGTTAAAACAAAACAAAAAGTGGTAGTTCTTATTGTATAAATTGCAATTGTATCCATTAGAATTGTGTTACTTCCGAACTTAGTTTACAAAAAATAAATAAATCTATCAATAAATAATAATAAAAAAAAATAATAAAAAAAAATAAAAAAATCGATTTTATTCATTGTAATGAAGATGTTCAATAATGTTTAAAATGCTGTACACAGGCATAAAAACTTCTACTCCTATTTATTAATTCAGTGTGAAAATAAGGTCAGATCAATCCAGACTGGTGTGGTATTCATATACAAATAGTAAAGCTGAGTTATTCAGTTTCAAGGGGAAAATGCCAACAGTGTTTCTGAAGCAATTTTCACAAAATATATAGCAAATTTCACAAAATATATAGGGATTTAAGAATTTTTATGCCTATGTATATGTAGATCTTTTTTGTGATCATATATCAATCTAAGTAATAAAAAAGGGTTTTTTTTATACAGAAACACAGCTAATATCCTTTAAAGGGGTGTCATGTTGTAAATTTTAGATTAACTGGGTGGGTGTAAATACAAAATTTACAACATGACAACTGTTGTCACGTTGTAAATTTTGTATTATGTTCCCACTTTTTGATTTACCAGGGGTTTTACCAAAAAGTGGGAACATGATAATTGATAGAGGCATCATATTTTATCAGGGTTTTCTTTTATTGTTTCAAACTATTATTGTAAGAAATATAGATTATTGGATATATATATATATATATATATATATATATATATATATATATATATATATATGTGTATATATATATATATATATGTGTGCGTGTGTGTGTGTGTGTGTGTGTGTGTGTGTTTCATTTTTCATAGATAAATATTTCACTGAACTTTATAAATAAGAAAATATTACTACTCCTACTACTACTACTTTGTATTTCTGATGTTTATCTGAATTTTCATACTTTAGTTCTGAAGCATCTGGAATGCTAAAGAAAATTAAATTTTCCTAATCAGGTCAGATATTTTGATTGAAACCTTTCACTGATTTGTACATTTAACACCTATATGATGTATATTTAATTTGCAACACTGCAAAATGCAAATATTTTTCACACTGTATCAAATTGTATATTATCATCAATGCCATTGTATTCACTGGTAAAACTGAGAAAAAAGAATCTTGGATCAGGAGTCAGAAGCGACGACTGTACGTTTCTTGCTTTAGGTAAGTGTCATGTTGTAAATTCTGAATTTACTGGGTGGATGTAATTAAATACATGTCAGCTTGTAAATTTTGTATTCCCCCCACCCAATAACTTCAAAAGCAACAACACTAGTTATTTTTAATGGTGTTTTGCGTAACAGCAAACAAATTTTCAGTTAAATGACGGAAGCTAGTTTTAATGGCGAAGGAGAGAACCCGGTTACAACGTATCCGGGAAGAGACTACGCCTACTTCCGGTAGTGAACTGGCAAACTTTCTCACAAAATCAGCATAGATACTTCGTGGTTTAAGGCGCGGAGCACTCTGTAACACCCCTATTTGAAAAAATGGACATTATGATTTTTTTCCAAATTGAATTAAATTTGGGAGAAACTTAGCTTATATTTAAAAATAAAATTAAATAACGTTGAATTTGAGACCGGCTGAAGGCGATTTCAAATATATATATGAACCAAGGGAGTGGAAATCGGGGAAATCGTACATAAAAGAACTTTTTCACATGATACAAAAAACTCCTATATTATCAACATGTAAGCACTTTGTTTCTAATGTCAGTAATTGTAAACATATGGTATATACATTTATATATAAATTTGAATCCCCGTTTTTATTTGCTTCCTATGCCACTGTAATTGAACTCCTGAATCTTGAAAATAGAAAATTGAACACTATGAGGGAATACACAGTATATGGTATAAATTATATCAAAGTTGATTTAGGAAATTTTACTTTACATACATGGGTGTTTTGATAAATTGTGGAATTATATGAAATGCCGAGAAAAATAAAATGTTTACCGACTTCTGCCATCATGCTGAGTATATATAAACAATGTGTAGTAATTGACCTCCACCCTGATATGCCAATCTGAAATCACACGGTTTCCGAAAACACTTTAAAAAGAACTGCATCATAAAATATTTGACACATCCTCACTGCGTCCTGATAGCTTGATAAATGTTAGATACATTAACAATTGTGATATTAAAAAAAAAACCCGTCGTATTGAAACGTAAAACATGACAAAATATACAATAAAAATATAATCCTAGATTTATCATTTTGATATTATCATATGGTAGTTATTGAACTCATCTGCTACATATATAGCCTATATTATATATCATATATGTATAATCTTTTATATATTATTCGGTTAACGTGAACCGTGGAACCGGTAATCAAATTATCTTAAAACCGGATAAAATACTACATTGTAGTAAATATTATCAATGTATCACACGCGCACTCCTTCGGGAAAACCCAGGAAATTAAACAGTGATTTAAGTTGGATATAACTGAGGTAACCTGTGGCCCGTCGTGTCTGCCCTTCGTATATCGGAAGTTCAATGTTAAAGTATTGTACAACTGTTTTGGCTTTTTGAAATATATATGAAAAAGTATATAATCAAATATTGTAATTTCAGGCACAAAACACAAGCGTTATATGATATGACAGGATTTATAATTTTGTTTTACCTGGTGTAGAGGATGAAAAATGAAAATGTTGATATTGTTGTATTCCTGGAACTGCTCGGAAAGAGTCTTTAAAAAATCCCTTCCAGTTCCTCCACCTCCAGGTCTAATCATTAACGAAGCTGTAGTAATTAACGGACTTCTATCAACGAACGATTGCTCCTTTCACTTGTTTGCATCACCCTAGGGAAAAGCGATTCTATCGAAGAAATATGACATTGTCACCTCTTCATCAGAATGTTTTTACTTGACATTTATTTTACCTTTATATATATATATATATATATATATATATATCACGAACATTTTTTAGGTAGTGAATGTTTATATTGTTCACAAACATGAAGCAACTAATACAAACACTCTGATTGTTATATTGGTAATCAAACTTATGCCTCTTCCGTGAACCTTTTCTCGTTTCGTTTCCTTTACTGACCCCACATGCCTGCAGTTGGCCTATTATTAGCATGTCTCTTGATTCTTTGTCCATTCCAAGTACATTTAAACGATTTTCCTGTAATTCTGCAAATGTATATTCATTTAAACACCCTGTTTTGCATTGGTCTTTTATCCTAAAAAATGTGGTTTTATCACTGACATTTTCGTCATAACCGGTAATATCATCACGCACATCTCCCTGATCTTGTTCGCATTCGTTGTCAGGATTTGTATTATTCAGAAATTGTCTAATCCTCCCTTGGACAATTGGAGAATTAATCAAGTCCAAAGATAATCCTTCCACTTCCTGATCGCTTTCGATGTCATCGTCATTGTCATCTGTGTCAGGGTGCGATCTCAAATCGCTACTTACACTAGCAATAGCATTAACAGCGTCATTTGAGATACATGCTGGAAAAAAAACACTCAGTTCTTCGTCTAAAGCTGCAGCTAAATTACTGTCACATCCGACAATTCTTAAGTTGGAAGCCATATTACTCATAAAACTTACTTTAAAGATTGCTCTCGGAAGGAGACCCGAACCAGCTGATCTGTCAAACTTGACAACACGTAAACAACTAACACCGGAAACACGCTGTGTAACTTTTATATAAATATATATATATATATATATATATATTTAGTTGGATATATATAATCTGCCCTTCGTATATCGGAAGTTCAATGTTAAAGTATTGTACAACTGTTTTGGCTTTTTGAAAATATTAAAGTATAAATCAAACAAAACACAAGCGTTATATGATATGACGTTGTTTTGGTCTAATCATTAACAGCTGTAGTAATTAACGGACTTCTATCAACGAACGATTGCTCCTTTCACTTGTTTGCATCACCCTAGGGAAAAGCGATTCTATCGAAGTATATATATATATATATATATATATATATATATATATATATATATATATATATATATATATATATATATATCCGATTATGTTAAGTACTGTCGCACTAATATTGCACTATATTTAAAAGGTCGTCTATTTCCATGCTACTACGCATAATGAATCATTCCAGTTGTCCTCATTTCGCGAAAGTGTATCTATCCACACGCGTTTCCTATAATTTTCTTACATCGAAGTTTACCTGATCTTATGTTTCTTCCTGAAAACAGCAATACTACGTAGCAGGCTATCCAAATGTTGCGAATGTATTTATACACGAGGAAGTCGGGAAATACCTATTATACAAGACACAGTTTTCATTCAAGATTAGCTGATCACTAAATTCAGACTTATTGATTAATTTGTGTATTGGTATACATGTACATAGTTTACATATGATACCAGCGATATTAGTTTTATATATCGCTGGTGATACGTGCTCATTAACTAAATCATTATTATATTCTTGTTTTGTGTCTTTTTTGTGGTCATTTATTTATAAATAGCCGTTCTCTATAAAGTCTGCTATTAATAGAATTTGTATATAATCTAGCTTGATATCGTTGTTTCGTGGTTTGTGTCAGTGGTCAAGCAATTAGAACCGGTCTGTATAAAGTCAGCTATAGAATTTGTATAATCTGGCTCGATATTGTGTGTTCGTATTTTTTGTGGTCAGGTTTTTACATGTGTTCAAATTTGCAATGTCACATAATGGTTGCTGACTTGCTCATCTTTTCTTTCACTTCGAAATCTGGGCAACGTGATTTAACGAAACTAGAAATAACTTAAAATCACACGATCCCATTCCAAGACTGTCTATCCATGATTCTGTAAATGTATAAGTATGTCCCAGAACCCAAAGGATGATCTTTACAGATTATTACTCTCTCTCTCTCTCTCTCTCTCTCTCTCTCTCTCTCTCTCTCTCTCTCTCTCTCTCTCTCTCTCTCTCTCTCTCTCTCTATATATATATATATATAACACAAACATCTATAATTACTTTATTTAATCTATTCATGTTATCTGGTTTAGATTAGTATACAATCACAGATACCAAAGTATTTTGAAACAGGAAGTACAATAGCAATAAACGGTATACGAATGCAGTGGCATTAGGCGAACAAGGACTTTCGGAAAATCCAAATGTGGGATCAGGTGCCATGGAGGAGTAAGCATTCCTTGTCAACCGATCACATCCGCATCGAGTACAATGTGGAAATAAAACAAGAGAGGCATAAATTCTCGTCACAGTCTGTATCTTTTGAAAGTCGATTCTATAATAATATTAAACGGAATATATGGTAAATATCTAAGTATTTCATTTCATGCAATCTCTATAATTTTAGTATTTTTGTTAAGATATTTTATACATTTATACATAATTGTATAAATCCAATGTCCCCCAAAGGGAAGTATCGTTAAGCGAAAATACAGTAAACACTAAAAATTCACAAATTTTCGGTCCCTAGGTCTTTATCAAGTGAAATGCGACAATAGCTATATGAGTTACATCGTATCAAGGATGCAGAATAATTAAAATCATTTGTAATGAAGCTGTTAATTATGCAGCTTTGATACTATGTAACTCATATATGTAATTGTCGTCTTTGACTTGATAAAGGCCATGGGGCCGAAAATTTGTGAAAATTGAGTGTGTCTACTGAATTTTCGCATAATTTTATATATTATTATTTAAGTGTATGATTTTTGTCTGTTGTTATTATTTTTGTTTTGGCTTGAGAAGGTTTACTTAATTTGCTGAGTATTTCAGTACATTAGTATATTTCTTATTACGAATTAGAACATGTTTTTAAGGATGATTAAGAATAAAATTATCTATATCAAGTTCCAATTAGTGCCAGAGACCATAGGTATTTGAGGACAGGTATGCATTTGTTTTTAGATGTTAACTTTTCAATTTTAATTATTGGCACTATTACAAGTCTGTTGGTGTAATTCTACTTAAGTTTTGAATATATACATGTAATATATAATTTCAATATCTTAATATAATCAAACATATTACTCAATGCTGTTGACGTATCTTTACCTAAGTTCCTAAGTTTTGAAAAAAAGACATCGTTTCGGGTTATACCCCGTTCCAAATCATATATATATATATAATATTGCAAATAATAAATAAATATTAATTTAACAAATTTCTATTTAAATTCGAAAATTAAAGCTAAGATAGTCATTTTTTACAGTGGTTACTCTTAGATGGATTTCAGCTATACTTTTAGAGATATTATTTGGCCTTGTATGATACCACTTTATCTTTAGAAAATACACATACTTTTCAAATTGGAGCTCAACTGATGAAGTCTAATTGACAGAAACGATATCGTCTTGAGCATTATAACTTTGGTATTATGTTTATAATATTTAAAAAAACAACAACAACAAATTCCTCTTCTCAAGTACATGTGGAAGAGATATGTACATCATCCCTACTCACATTCTGCGAACTAAATGTCCCATGACTTCTGCTAATTAAATTCACATCATCTCCTTTACTGCTACATATAACGATCGATGTCCTGTTTAAGGTGCTACGGTTACAGGTGTGTGTAATTCACTAACAGCATTCACTGTTTAAAGGACACTAAGTTATGTCTAAATATAACCTCGTACGTAATCCGAACTAAATGAACATTTATTTATCATTTTTTATGAAAAAAATGTTTCGTTTAGTACATGCATATGACATATTCTATTGAAAAATAAGCTGTAAAGATCAATGGATTAGATGTTGTTAAAAGACAGAACACCAGTCCTCTGATGTGATCCGAAAGAAACACAAATTACTGACAAATAAACGCACTAAGATTTGTGTAGTGTTTTTCTCGTTAGTTTCATTTTATAAATACTTTAAAATTTTACACAGCTCTAATCAGATAGTCCTACTCTTATAGATAATATAAAATTCAGTTTTCCACATTTTCTGCATTGTCAGTTGAACTTTCAGAAGAATTGGAACTTTTGTCAAAAGATTTGTACTTGTTTCTGCTGAGCGATTTCCTGAAATGTCTCCTGAAGTAGTCATTCTGAATGGCGTATATCAAAGGTTTTATGAATGACGTCGCGTGTGCAACGCAGACGACAATGGCTACCACGTTATCGTTTATTGGTGCGTATCGGTCATATGTTAGAATGTAACTAACAATGATGTATGGAAGCCAACACAATGTGTAGATAAAAGACATAATAACGTAGGTTTTCGTTATCGTAACGTCATTTTTAGATAATTCGTAAACCTTTTTTCCAACTGGTTTCTTATCCTTTTTGTTTTGTCGCGCCTCCATAGTTTTCTTGGTCTGCTCGTCATCGGAGGAGTCGTTACTTATATATCCGTCTTCCGTATAAGTATGCTTTTTGCCGATTCTTGGCTTCTCTCGTTTCATCCCTGCATCTTGAAATTTATACTGTTGGTTTTTTAGTCTTTGAGCATACGAATCTCCAGTAGCTTTTCTATTTACTTGTACAACTATTTCACCTTCCGACTGTACGTTTTTCTTTTTTAGGAATTTCAGTCTAACCAATATGGTTATATAAACAACAAGTAAGAGAAAAACTGGTATACCTAGTCCAATAGCGACAGTGAAGTTCATGTGTCTTGTATTTTTTTCATAGTCCAAAGCGCACTGGTACTGATTTTTGAAAAAGGCAATATTTCCCCAGTCAAAAAACGGAAACGACGAAATAACTGCATTGAAGAACCAGAGTGCCACTATCATTAAAATAACGGCAGTATCAATGAAGATAAAATCATGTCGAGAAGGTCTGAAAAACTGGAGAAATCTCTCAAAAGACAACAACACGAATGTGTGCATGTTCATGAGAAAACAAAGCGACATGACATATTCTTGCACCTTACATATCGCATCAGGAAACACCCATTCTCCGGATATTGCTGTTATAACGGCGAATAATGTCCATAAAGCAACAGCACAAATGTCTGCAAATGCCAGTGAAATCAGAAAATACCTTGATGGCGTACGCAATCTCTTTCTTCTGACACATGTTAGGAATACAAACACATTGAACAATATAGACAAGATGGCGATGATGATAAATATTACGGAAAACACTGCGTCTTTCGCTTCCATGTTGAATAATAGAACAAATAATAATGGTTAATTTGATCTATGATATCTCCATGATGACAAATTATCGATTTTAAGATTGTCTCTAAATGTTACCATCCGGGTAGATATGAGTACACATGTATATGACATGTAAAGTCAGTCCTCCATTTTGTCTTCTGTAATAAAATCGGGATTGTTTACACCGTTGATACTTAGCGACAAGTTCTAACCCATCGTCTTATGAAAGGATTTAAGCTGTAGTTTACCACAGGTAACATTTTAGTCTGCGATTCATATATAATTACTTTCTATTGAACAGAATATTTATTCTTTCGCGGCTTTGTAAATGCTTTTTAATTATGTATAGGTGCTTTAATATATAACAAATTCGGTTAATGTTTATGTTGGCAAACGTGCATTATGAGGGATAAGGTATATCTCACGTTATAAATAGGATCCCGCAACTTACTCGGTTTTTTTTATTCTCTTAGTTGAATGTCCATTGACGAAATTCGGTTACTTTTATTTACGTGAAATACTTACATGTGCCTAGATTAGCAAAACGCCACATTTAGTTATTTCTGTCATGTTGCGAAGATTTAAACCGCAATTGTAAAGAGAATCGTGACTCCAACAGGTCAATTATCTATTTCACTCGAAAAACGTTGAATTCATTATAAAACAAAATTTTAAATATAAATCCATGCGTCAAGTTGAACCGATTTTGCTATTTGCCAAAGTGCATGTACACGATTTTACTGAAATGTAAAACATTGGTGTCGCTCATGGTACAACGCAACAACGACCTCTATCTACCGACAGGCAGGTGACCAAAGTGACAATTCAATACATGTATCTAGTGAGTTTCTTATAAATGTGTTCTGTGACGAAACAATTAAATACAGAAATTTGTAAGGAAATGTAATATTTTGATGATTGATATAAAGTTGCTTGAGTCGTAACTTTTTCTACAGTCTTTTTTAATACCGTATGACCGTAATGATATACACATTAATAGATATGGTTGTACACAATGAAATATGTCATCTTATGTAATATATAATGTGTTTTAGCAGATATATCGTTAGCGTCAATATTTTACAGAAATGCAGTAACATTAGCTGTGTTTACCAAGAAATTATTTCGATTTTTTCTACTTTTACTACTTGTACTTGATGTACAATCTTATATGTCTATGTATTTTGTGAAAATAAAGTCAGGTCTAGTCAGGTATTCATATACAAATACATGTAGTAAGGTTGAGTGAATCAATTACAGTTGAAAAAGGGAGTTATATATAGGAATATATAGGAAATTTGTGTTTATATCTTTGTTTGTTATTGTATATCAATTTAAGTAGTAAAAAGTGAAAAAAAAAACAAAAACAAAAAAACAGCTAATGCCCCTTTAACTTTAGTTTGATAACCAAAAAGACGTTTTCAATTGGAATTCAACTGATGAAGTGTAACTGACAGAAACGATCGTCTTGAGCAATATAACTTTGGTGTTATGTCTATAATATTTAATGTATAAGCGACAGAGATGGCAATTAATTATGACAATTGCCATACATATGCGAATGTGATATATATCCCACCGAACCAGAAATAGAAGACATCACAGAATCAATCGCATAGCGTTCTAATTGAACATTTTACTTACTTCAGCCATACACAGGAAATTAACAACAAAACCGTATGGCAAACATGACGGTTTCAGCATTGTCAACTTTCAATATATTAAGTAGCAATATCCTTTTCTCACCTACATACGGTGTTTATATATGTCCCAGATGATCCAATATGCATCAGAGTGTTCCACATATGATCATTTCATATACAGAGGCAAACTACTTGCTGATAAGATGGTGTTACGAGGACACCAGGAATCCCGATTAAGGTCGACATTCCTCAAATCAGATTCCTACCATTTGATTTTCTGGAGGTTCGTGTTTGTCCGGTGTTTACCACAACTGTATGCAATTTCCTGAACCTCCTGACGTTAAAATAATTTAGTGCCTGTGGTTGTTATAATATGATAAATAATTATTTATATTTGCATAATAAACCCCTCGCCTTTTCCAGAAAATGTTACAATTAAGCTAGCATTGCTGTCATAGACTGCCCTTTTCAGGATATAGATAAAATCATTAAACCAAAAGTCCTTCAGAAAATGGTGAATGTACTCCAATATTAAATGTATTTCATTTGTATCATGTGATGGCATTATTGGTACAAATGAAAGTACATTTATCAATCATTCAAGGACTCGAAAGAGTAAGATATATTGACCCTTTAAACCCTACAGACCATAATGGACTGGTCTTAAGGAATAGAAAAGATCATACCACTCAGGTATTCAGAGGTGGAAGGGTTAATACATCGGCTCGGGTCATTTAATCATACACGATCCCCAATGTTTTACGGATGCCAATTATGGTCACTCTGCAAAGAAGAAAATAATTATATAAAGCGTTAATAATTTCGTTTTAACGCAATAACTTTTTCGTTTTAACGCGTTAGTTATCACGTTACAACGCGATAAGTTAACCATGTTAAAACGAGATAATTTTCTCGTTAAAACGCGTTAGTTATCTCGTGAAAACACGATATTTATCTCATTAAAACTCAATAGTTATCTCGGTAAATGCGATACTTATTTCGTTAAAAAGTGACAGTTTTCTCATTAAAATGCGTTCGTTATCTCGTTAATACGCGATAATTATCTCGTTCATACGCGATAGTACCTCGTTAAAAGCGTAAGTTATCTCGTTAAGACGCGTTATTTATCTCGTTAAAACGCGTTAGTTTTTCGGAAGTACGTTCGTATATTTCATAAAGGCGCCATAATTCAGAAGCTTCGAATGAAAAGATGATGCTTTAACTCTTAGCATGCATACATGGTCATTTAACCAGGACATATTTGAGCTGAAGCATTTGAAAGTTCCAATACCTTGGGCAGATATTCCAGTCTATTACACTCACACCCATGAAATAACTGTATATTGATCTCCTTTTTTATTTTAACTTTTCAACTGCTCTCAGGTAAATGCGAAAAAAAAGTTTTCAGTGTTTTTGCTTTTTTCGGGCATTCGGGTTTTCTCAATTATTAAAACGGCATATCCGACCTCTTTTGGCTTTGATATAAAAGCCTGGCCACAGGCACGCTCAATTACTCTGAATGAGGGAGTGTTCAGTTCCTGTAAGGGGTATCCGGGGTCCTCAACCGGAAAATGTTAAATAGAGGAATCTGGGACATTGAGGCCCCATCCCCCTTGGCAGTCCAAAATCTGGATCCGCCCTTGCAGATAAAATATAGGCTACCGCGCGTTATTTTTCAAAATGTATAGTACAAAATGGCGACCAATTAATTAGGTGTACTCTCGATGCATGTTGAAAAGATGTTTTGTAATATGCTACTCAATTGATTTCATAACTCTAGCGCTGCTATAAACAAATACACAAAGAATGGTTTCATTAACCTTGGAATCGAAATATAAAGATGGACAGATTTTATTTCTGTTATAAAATATATCTTTTTTTTTAGAAATAGATACTTTTTAAAGCTTTCTCGTCAATATTCAGTCATCCTTTCTTTAAAAGCTTTTTTAATAAAATACAGTTAAGTTGTTCATGACCATCCAATTCTCAAATCCAGAGGAAGGAATTTTCATATGAGATACTAAACGCATTTTACCGAGATAACTAACGCATTTTAATGAGATACTATTGCGTTTTAACGAGATAACTAACGCGTTTTAACAAGACACTAACGAGAAAGTTAACGCGTTAAAACGACATAAATATTTTACCCTAATATGCTTCCAATTTTGGCGATACGTTTAGATTAAATTTTATTATTTGGCCTTGTCTGATACCACTCTCTATTTAGAAAATCTGACAGGTTTTAAATTGGCGCTCAACTGATGAAGTCTAATTGACAGAAACGATGGTCTTGAGCATTATAACTTTGGTATTGTGTTTATAATATTTACAAATGATGATTTCGACCTTATTATTTGTATATGAATTGAACCTAACCTTAGTTTCACAAAATATATAGGAAAGTATGTATTTTATGCCTGTGTCATTTTTCTTATTATACATCAATCTAAGTAGTAAAAAATATTGTTTTGGAAGCACAACTATTGCCCCTTTAGCAATGATGAAAGCAGCCTATGTTGTGACCTTCAAACAGACCTTTAAACTTAGTTATGGACTTCACTAGTGCCAACTTATTTTGACCTTCAAGATGGGTTAACATTTTGTTACCTTCAAGAGAGACCAACGTATTTATGACCTTCATATTTTGCTAGCTTAATGTTCTATATTATTTAGTTAATCTTAGATGCCATCCACAATCAGGTAAGCTTACATTTTTAAAATAGTTTGGAATACATAGATGGTGATACATAAAGTTTCCATCAAAAGATGTCTACACACGAAGATACAGTTATGTTTTTTTTTTTTTTAATTTCTTGGAGTAAGTAAGAACAAAATTCAAACCAGGATAACTTGCCGTGATTTAATTCGTATACATGATTTTACCTGCCAACCAAACAACAGGATCGATCCTAAATACAGTTTCTAACTACATATATTTAAGGTGTACTGACATTGCGTCAACATTCTGGGAAGTGGTAAATGGCAATAGTACTATTCACAATCATAAATAAATATCATTCCTAATTATAATACCGTTTTTTTGTAAATATGGACTTCCTCTCAGCAGCAATCTACGAAAGGGAATGCTTGAACACACTATAATGTATTTTTTATATTCCTAATTATTATAAAAAAAACATAGCCAATATTAAATATTTAAATTTTCAATTAGCTTTTGGGTAGCTTGTAGGGATATTAAATAACACATATCTATTTTTACAGAATTGGCATTGCATGTTTCTTAGAAAGGGTTTATAGTGTTCTAAAAGCTGTTTATATACTGTTTATATATGATCAACAGCATCACAGATACATTAAAGTTATATTTAAAGTTGTATTCTCATGTATTACTATGTACGGATGCTACTAAAATACGTTTATATATTTCCTTCTTTGTTATCTGTGATAAGAATTGTAATATACATGTATAGCTATTAAAGATAAAGTTCTCTCACTATTTTTCACACATATCATGTGATCAATTTAAATAAACCATTTGTATTGTCTCGTAGTTGTATCTGTCTCTGTTGTTAAATGATATGTTTTCCCCTTTTCTCCTTTTGATTCTCAGTATATTAATTTCAAAAGCACATAATGCTACTTATTTAAACGCAAAAAATTAATTGCACAGTTTAATTGTATTTCCAAAGTACATGGATTATAATAAAACGTTGTTATGAAGTCAAAACAATCAAATTAAGTGTAACCGACCGTGAAACTACCTAGCATGCAAAGACATAAAATTTTATAGATAAATTTATTTTACAGTCTTTGTCGCCATATCGCTGTCTTTAATCCATAGGCAAACTCAACAGGTAAGCAAATAAAAGAAACATATTTGTACACATAAGAATTTTAATTCCAAAATTGTTTTGATTTTAAATTCCCAAGCAATGAGTCATGCCTTCCTTCTTAGTAAAATTCTGTTTTGTAAAATAATGTAGAACTTCTGAAATATATGCATAACTGATAATAAAAATCGGATCGACCACAGGGATCCCAATATATATTCAATTTTGAAGATGAAATAAAATTAAACCTCACAGCACATGCAGCTGGTTTATTTGTTTTCTTAAACAAAATAACGAAGACATGTCAGAGATATCAATCGTATAAACGTTCAATCAATATCGAACACTGTTCCGGTATATAAAAATTTCAGATACCAAAGTATAAATCAATAGAATGGTAAAAATTGGACAAACACGGACCTCTGGAAACCAAGAGGTGGGATCAGGTGCCATGGAGGAGTATATCTTTATTATTTACCGATCCATTTTCAAAATGTTTGGGTATTAAAGGGGCATTAGCTGTGTTTTTCTTTTACAAAATTTGTTTTCCCTACTTAGATTAATATACAATAACAAAAAGAGATATACACCGGAACAAAAATTCTTAAATTCCTATACATTTTGTAAAAATTGCTTGAGAAACCCAGGTTGGTCTTTTATCAATTGCAATTGATTAACTCAACCTTACTAATTGTATATATGCCCTAACCACACTGGACCTGACCTTATTTTCACAAATTTATATATAGGAATATAAGATTTTCTATGCCTGTGTATAGCCCTTAGTTCTTATTGTAACATCAAGAACAAGTCGTAAAAGTAGAAAAACATCTATTTGGGGGGGGGGGGGTAAAGAGCCTTTAAGGAATCGTTATTTAATTATAAACGTAATACAAAAGTTATAATGCTCAAGACGATCGTTTCTGTCAATTAGACTTCATCAGTTGAGCTACAATTTTAAATAGTTTTTCTAAAGAGAAAGTGGTATCAATATAAAAATCTCAGATACCAAAGTATAAATCAATAGGATGTCCAGGACATAGATACAAATCCGGTAAAAATGGACAAACACGGACCTCTGGAAACCAAGAGGTGGGATCAGGTGCCATGGAGGAGTAAGCATCCCCTGTCGACCGGTCACACCCCGCCGTGAGTCCACAGTCAAGTCCAATGAAACACGTGAGGAGTGTATCCTCGTCACAATTGGTACAGACGTCTCAACAACCGCCAACGAAAAGGCAACTCAACATTTCTCTTAGTGAAACAGAGTAGTCGCAAACAAGACTATTATACCGACCATAAAATTTGCGGAACGTTGACATTAAACGCGGTTTTCGATATCCCTGTGTCAATAATTTGTCAGTGAGTAGTTTACCTCTGTATATGAAATCTCTTCATATGTTGTGCACGCCCTGGCATATCGGATCATTTGTGAAATATAAACTCCATATGTAGGTGACTGAGGGATATTACTACTTAAATGTGGAATATTTACGATGGGAAAATCGAAATCGTCACGTTTTTCGTATAGCTTAGTTGCTAATTTCCCGTCTGTGTTTTATATTAAGTAAAATGTCTAAGTATGAAGCGTGTGTACTTGATTCTGTTGTATCTTTAAATTTCTAGTTCGCTGGGATATATCGCATTGACATATGTATGAAAATTGTCATTTATAATTGACAAAACGTCGTCGATATATCTAAATGTCAAATTAAAGGACACCGCTAACTTTTTCTTCTTTTGATTCAGCAGTTTCTGAATGAAGTCTGCTTCGTATGAATAAAGGAACAGGTCGGCCAATAAAGGAGCACAATTGGTTCCCATAGGAATGCCGACAGTTTGTTGAAAGACCACGTCTCCGAACATTACAAATATATTGTCTATTAGAAATTCCAGCATGTTTTTTATATCAACTTCAGTATACTTATGTGTAGAATCAGAGTGGTGTTTTGACGAAATAAGTATCCTGATAGCCAATCACTAGATATTTAAATTTTCGGGTACCACCTTTAGTGAAAAAGCAGTTGTCTATGATGCTAAAAAGTCTTTCTTTTAATTTTTTATGTGGAATAGTAGTGTAAAGAGTTGAGAAATCATAAGTTTTGATACTGTGAATTCGAGAAAAATTGTGTGCCTTCAAATTTTCTAAAAGCTGTTTAGAATTTTTAAGTATCCACATCTGATTTACACCGCTTCTGGAATAAGCAACTGTACAGTATTTTTGAAGTTTCTCCTTAACAGCTGTCAATATCTTGGTAAGGAGTTAAGATAAAGGTTTGGTAGAACATTTGCTGGATCCTGCTATGTATCTTTGCTTATATGGGTTTTTATGAAGTTTAGGTATCCAGTATAAATGTGGTAGCTCGAAATCGGTCTCCGTTGTAGGTATATCAAATGAGTGTAATACGGACACGTGATTTTGAAGGATTTCCAGAATTCGTATTAAACCCCAAGTTCTTCTAATAAACAATTATAGTAATGCGCCTTACAAATAAAAACTATATTATTTGAGGCTTTGTCTGCTGGTACCAGTACATATTGGTCATGTAACCTATCCAGTTCAGTTACTACTTCTGGATCATTAAATACAGAGGGATAACGTGTTTTCATAGTCCCTTTAAGTTTTCGAATACGAGATTTTATCAACCATCGTATGGCTTTCAGCCATTCAGACAAAGTGTCTGGTTCTACGTCTTCATGTTTGGCCCATCGTCTGGCATAATCTTCGACAGAATCCAAAACTAAACTGAAATTCTGACGCCAATTAAAGGAACGGGCTTCCCGGTATTTAGGGCCCCTTAAAATAAGATTTTTGAGGCTTTCATTTTCAACAATAGAAACGTCGCCGGTAATGACATGCCCGATAGTATTGTATTTGAAAGGAGATGAAGCACATGAACATGTGACAGTGTTGTGTAGAAGATGGTTTGATGTCTAGGCACTGCAGAACCTGTTTGTAATTGAATAGCTTGGATGCGATGCTACGTGTATAGCTATATGAAATGCAAGGCGTGCTCTTCAGTTTAAAATATGGTGGAATACAGGACTGAACTTTTTTGTGATTTAGAACATTGCCAATGTTTAAAGCGTCTATGCCTTTATTTGTAAATTTAAGTTTAAGGAAAAGACGTTTCTGTTTAGAACAGTCATCGTTTGTAACGCGTGCAGGCTTAAACAGCCTGTGATAAGCGATGTCCATTATAATGGAGTTCAGTATGTATTCTGGGGTTGAAGAATCCGTGTAGGGATTCATTCTTGCTTCTTGAAAAAGTTTATTGAGATTTGTAAAAGGAACAGAATAAAGTTTGCTGCGGATGTGATGAAGACCCAATTTTTTGTTAACATAAGGTAAAAGAGATGAAAAAGTGACATCATGTATGTAGGGTCGGTTGTATGAACGATGTCCGTGACTTCGTTTACGTCTTACGTTAGAATTAAAAAGTTCCATCACATTAACACCATTACACAGTGGGCTTGATAGATTGCCTACACTTTGGATATTATCGTTATATCCATAGGGATATGCAGTGCCAAGTTGTTTAATCCAAAATTCTTCACGTTGTCTACGGAAGGGGGTACTCAAGGTGGGATTGTTGGTCCAGTGGTATATTTTTTCAATTATACGCACTCTCATAGACAAGATGGAATGGTCAGGAGAGTTGAAATGTCGATAGAGTATCTGGTTACCCCCATTATTAATTTCGAATCGATGGCCAGATACTCTTTTATTTAAGGGCCCCTTAGTTTCGCCAACATAAATCAAACCACACAAGGTACACTCAATTCCGTAAACAACGTTGGATGATTTGCAGTCTAGATGATCCCAGCTTCTGGTGTTGTAATGCTTATTTGTCAGATTGCTAGTGAACACTTGATCAGTTATTAATATATGACATGTTTTACAATTTTTGACAGAACATTTAGAAATTGTTGGTATATTATTTGAAAATGAACTATCAAAAATGTCGTCAAGTGGAATCTGACAATTTTTTATTGGAACATAAGCGTTATTATGTTTATACCATAACTGGTCATCTTTGGACTGTACAAATGTTAAATTTTTAATGTCCCGAAGGACAACCCGAGGAGCACCAAACAATCTCTGCGAGTCTGTGCTCCCGATAGACTTCACAGAAGGACACCTTTTTATACTGGGCGCCGTGTCATCCAGTATGCAATTTTTTGGTACTTCTTTATCCATTAAATGTATATGTACCGAGTGACAAGTATCCTCGGGGACAATATGTCCACCAGCAGTGATACATACTCGGTGGTAAAAAATATAAAAATCTCAGATACCAAAGTATAAATCAATAGGATGTCCTGGACATAGATACAAATCCGGTAAAAATGGACAAACACGGACCTCTCTGGAAACCAAGAGGTGGGATCAGGTGCCATGGAGGAGTAAGCATCCCCTGTCGACCGGTCACACCCGCCGTGAGTCCACAGTCAAGTCCAATGAAACACGTGAGGAGTGTATCCTCGTCACAATTGGAACAGACGTCTCAACAACCGCCAACGAAAAGGCAACTCAACATTTCACTTAGTGAAACAGAGTAGTCGCAAACAAGACTATTATACCGACCATAAAATTTGCGGAACGTTGACATTAAACGCGGTTTTCGATATCCCTGTGTCAATAATTTGTCAGTGAGTAGTTTACCTCTGTATATGAAATCTTCATATGTTGTGCACGCCCTGGCATATCGGATCATTTGTGAAATATAAACTCCATATGCAGGTGACTGAGGGATATTACTACTTAAATGTGGAAAATTTACGATGAGAAAGCCGAAATCGTCGCGTTTATCGTATAGCTTAGTTGCTAATTTCCCATCAAATAATATATCTAAACGTATAGCCAAAATCCGTCTAATAGTAATAACTGTAAAAAGATGGCTATCTTAGCTTTAGAAGAATTTAGAATTTTAAATGGTGTTATCAGTGCCAAATATTACTTTAGTACAAGATTATCAGCTGATACCGAAATACCAGGTACTAGGTTTATGTATACCCTCGGGGACTCAAATGGTCCATCAGCAGTGTCAACGACCTAGTGGTTATAAATATTATAAACATAATACCAAAGTTATAATGCTCATGACGATCGTTTCTGTCAATTAGACGTCATCAGTTGAGCTACAATTTTAAATAGTTTTTCTAAAGATAAAGTGGAGTGATAATTATCCGATTCACAAAACAGTTATTTTCAATCTTGTGAAAAAATTATATAAAAAATAACTTGGATATTAAACACATGTATATAACAAAAACATTTGCACTTTAATCGTTGTGATCGAAGGGGTATGTGTAAATATGATCATATTAATTGTAATTAATCAATTAATTAACACATTTTCAATTTAATCTAATGTAGATAAATAATATATCTTTATATGGAATGTAGTATCATCGGACGACACCTTTTAAAGTGCTGTAGCACACTCATATACGGAGACAATGATTTACTCTATTTTAAGATTAAGTGTGACACGGACATTTCTCAACGTGGGTGTGTATGTATGTTATGTATGTATGTATGTATGTATGTATGTATGTATGTATGTATGTATGTATGTATGGATGGATGGATGGATAGATAAATAGATAGGTAAGTAGGTAGGTAGGTATCATCAGATAATATTTGATTTTTCTTTCATAGATTATGAACATGTTGGTTTATAGTAAATCGTGGATGAAATATATCAACCCTGAATTCACTTGTCAATGATTGATTCGTGTGTCAAATAAATCGATGTTTTCCAATGTCAACCTTCGGACACTGCTTTCACTCGATATCGAGATTAATAAGGGATAACATTGATATAATATCTCAGATACCAAAGACGTATAAATCTACAGGATATCCAGAATACATAATTATACAAATCGGGTGATATTGGACAAACAGGGACCTCCGGAGATCCAGAGCCGACTGATATATTTTGTACATAAGTCAAACAATATCACTATAATTTACTATTATTAACTATACACAGTCATGTATTTGTAAGTGTGATTCCCCGTCATGTATTTCTAAAAACAGAAAATGACACATCTATCACATACATGCACTTGACGATGTCCCCACCATCATTGACATACATTTTACGTGAAAGTTTATTTTTACACACACACGCACGCACACTGTAAGTATTTATGTTGTTATATTTCAAGTATAGGAAACGTCACGTTTTGAGGAGCCTCTATATTAATTCAAATTGTTTACTCTTTACTTTGCATGTATTTTTACAAAATTACAAGAAATCCAATTAAAAACAAATACCAAATATCAGTTGTAAGATATAGGACAGGAGCTCTGCAAAATGTAAAATTGATAGATTCGTGTGTTAAAGATCTTTTTTATAATATTTACTGTATATTACGTTTTTTATTCGTGTTGGTATTTTTTTTTTTCTTATCTTTCCTATTTTTTATGTGGGTTCAATGAGTCTGATGATATTGCTATAATACAATACGTAGAACGGGATTCAAAATATTTTCACCAACAGTTATTGGCGGATCCCAAAATTCACATCAGTTCAAATTCTGGTATTATCCTATTATGTTTTCTGGTGATTTAAGATTCGGTAAAGAATTTAAACATTATTTTGTCTTTGTTTCACTATCTATTCAGTGTTTTATGATACTGGCGTAAAACCACTTTCATGTTTTCTTATAGGATTTAGTTGAAGCTTTTATAGATATAGCTTACTATGTAATAATTATCAGTTATTATCTATATACATAATTGTTATAACCTCAAAGCAGTTCCTTTCAGCGCTTTGTGACATTACGTTTACAATTTCGTGACAAACGGCAAGTTGCAACTTAAAATAGATTCACAGGTATATTTTATTTTGTTGATTTTGTAACTGGAATTCATTCATATATCAAATATATAATTACCCATTTATTCATACTTTCATTCTTTCGTTCATTTTGGTCACTAAGCTATATTTTTCCTAATGTGTAACTAAATAACACACCCAGTATCTAGAACTTAAGGATGCATATTAAATTTACTTTAATTAGCATCCAGCCCAAAAATGTTATTTTTCTCATCACATCATTGACTAAACTATTGAAGTAGCCAAATCATCCAACACTTATGGAGGAGGAATATTTTCTAACATAGATATATACAATGCAATTGTCTAATAATATCTAATTTCTGAATTACATAAATAATACGAATGTATATTAATTGGGCATTAGCTGTGTTTAACCCACCCCCCACCCCCAATTTTTTATAGTTAATTTCCTAAATATTTTGTGAAAATAAAGTCAGATCCACTGTGGTATGTATTACTATACAAATAGTATGGATGAATTAATCAATTGCAAGTGAAAAGTGCACAACCTGGGTCTCTCTTGCAATTTTTACAAAATATATAGGAATTTAATTATATTTATGCCTGTGTATATATCTTTTTGTTATTGTATATCAATATAAACAGTAAAAAAAGGAAAACGAAATTTGGAAAATAAACACAGCTAATGCTCCTTTAACTAATGTCTTCACTTAAAATTTGTAAACAATTGATATACATTCTAGTATATAATGATATGGGTCGATATTGTACATCAGTTCAAGCATAATCACATATAGAAACTTATAATTCAATTGAAATAATTTGTGTCAGTATCTAGTTGAACAAATATGTCATATGTTATGATATACTGCACATGAACGATACAATTTAATTCATACAATACTATAAGACGAATATAGTTGTAGTTTAAGTGTTCGTTTAAAGACATAGAGCTGTCATTTTGATGAAAAAATATCCTGCGATTAGACCGAAACTAAAAAGATATATTGCTGTAGAAAACATGATATACAATGCATATATTGCCTAGAATGAATGAAATACGTCGACGATTGATATTCCTGTCATCCACGTAAGAATACAAATGGTTACTCGCCCATTATTCACATTCGATTTCTTTTCCCAAATACGACATTATAAAAAAAAACATTTTATTTGTATAAAACGTCGAATATTTGAAACTTTTATCAATTTTGACAGCTTGAATGTCTTTAAATTAAGTCTGTTGTGATGTTCTACCACTTGCGGGTTAATTTTTTTCTATCCATTTAATCAAAAATATTTTGTTTACATATATTATAGAAACTTGTTTGGTGTTGTGTGTAGTACCTTCGTACCACTTTGCTATAGATTTAGGATATAGTACATATAATTAAAAAACCAAAACTTCGAACATGCTTTAGAGGTCATTTAATTAAGTTCAGCTTATAAATGCTTTTCGGATTCCATGATTGTGTATACTTTCATTTCATATTTATATCCTTTATATCCTTGACTTCCAAATCACTTGTCTAAATTCTGATACGACAAGCACGTTGGATATTTCATGTCTAATATTGACATGAATGCTTGTATGGGGGGGGGGGGGGGGGGGGGGGGGGGGGGGGGGGGGGGGGGGGGGGGGGGGGGGGGGGGGGGGGGGGGGGGGGGGGGGGGGGGGGGGGGGGGGGGGGGGGGGGGGGGGGGGGGGGGGGGGGGGGGGGGGGGGGGGGGGGGGGGGGGGGGGGGGGGGGGGGGGGGGGGGGGGGGGGGGGGGGGGGGGGGGGGGGGGGGGGGGGGGGGGGGGGGGGGGGGGGGGGGGGGGGGGGGGGGGGCATATGTGTCTAGGAACTAATTTTTCCTGATAATTCGTCTATCTGGTAGTTTAAATACATGTTTATTTAGTCGTGAAATATGCAATGTTAACAATAACTTTGAATTACAGAATTGTTTCTTCAATCTGTTTGCACTGTTGTAGACTTCACGTATTAAGTGAAATATATTGATTTGCAAAAATATCATTATTTTGTGTTCTTAATATTGTCAAATTAATGTATTTATGTTACGAGAAACATACACATTCCATCACATTTGGAACAAAGTACTAATATACAAATTCCACCACGTACTGAATGCATTGACATGTTACTGTCAAAATGTCTGATTGATATTTTTCTGAAATGAAAATAAGTAATATTGAAGGAAATATATTTTCTAATTGCATAACTTCTTGTATCGGCATATTTTGATTTTTTAGTTTCCTGGATGGAACGCAAATTCAAATATTAATTACGACAGGCTTACAATTTATCTGCATGTTAATTTGTAAAATGAACTTGTTAATTAGCTGTCGTGGAACTGTAGATAGTTGGCACTGGTATTCAAATATTTGATATACACACGAACCTTTGCTTCACATTTATTCATGATTGTATTTTGTATGTTATCTAATATATAGTTCCATGGACACTTGAAAATGAACTATACTTATTACACTCACATGAAAATTATTTAAAGCATGTGGAAGATAATCGACATGTTTACATGCAAATTATGTCACAGTATTCAATGATATAACTCGAAATTACATACATTTGGTTGTAAGTACAAAAATAGGTCCATAGGCGCCAATGTTACATGGTAATTGCATAATAATATCAAACAATTTATTCATTAGCTTGTCCTTTGCACTCTAAGCGACAATCATTATAATATGATGCTAAGTTTGGTTACAATTTTTAAATTACAAAATAATTATAAATCAGTACTGCTTGGAATCCTAAGTGCAAGATTTAAATTCGGTTGACATATTAATTAATACGCGTCTTAAAAAGTCGCGACAAAGCTGTACAATTTCTACTGAATTTTTTAATACTCTACGTCACAAAGGCAATCGTAAAATGAAATTTTCTATGAATATTTGACCAGCTTTCCAGCAGTCTGTCTAAAGTTTGAATATTTCAGTTAAAGCTATTTAATGTGCCCTCTTTTTGATATGTGAAATATTTCCTGTTTCAAACGGCAACTATTTATTCGATTATTGTAAAGATTTTAATTCACTTTCGATGTCGTTGAATTTCGTAAGATAGTTCGTTCGCTGCACTAATTACACCGAATGCAATAAAATATTATCCTTCAAGATATTTAACATTAAAAACATTAGCTTCATAATAAATTCAGTAAAAGATATAAATATAATATTATTAAAATATAATTTATTAAACACACCAAAATAGAAACAAACAAAACTCAAATTAAACAACAACAACAACAAAATATCCAAAACACACATACACTCACACCATAATATGTTTCTGACACAATAGAATATCAAAGCCATCGTTAAAAGCTAATCAATGAATCCTATTGCTAAGTTTTAACAACAATGTTTTTCGGTTTTACATTTTCTATACAATTACTTACACAATGTTTGTTTATTTCTAGTAAGTACAGGGACATTTGTTACATGTATATACTTTTTGTTTAAGCTGCAAACGGTGCAGTATACTGTGCGTAACATGACAAGTGACATTTTACTATTAGTATGACTAATTCTAAAAACCCGTAAAAACGAAAAGGAAATAGTTTCCTTGGTCTTAGAAACCTTAAAAGCCCTAGAGTGTTGGTCATGTTTCAAATTCTTTTGTGGGTGCTGACATCGATATGCTATGTATTACTATAGTAGGTTAGTAGTGTAACATTTTCTGAAGTTTTATGAGTCAAATACATCTACCGTTGTAATTAGTATAATTCAGTTGTGAGTCATTTCGATTTGTTTGAAGAGGAGAATTTTATCTGATTCCTACCACTGCACGTCAGCTTGTTTTTCATTCTGATTTGTAAGTAGAGCTCGATTACAGAAATTATATTATGTAACACTAATGTATACATGTAAAACTCGATATGTGTGAGTTGTTTGCTAATCTGAGTTGAAAGTTCAAATAGGCTATAGCGATACGCTTTTGTTTGTAGTCTGTAAACACATTTCTTTAAACGACTTCTTTTCAAGAACAACTTGACAGATTGCAAGCAAATTGGGGGGTGATAATTACTATAATAGATTATTTGTTTAACATTTTCTAAAGTTTAAGATCTTTGAGAAGCCAGTTAAATTTTACAAACCAAAAGTCACAGGGATGCAATGGGGACCCCCATAAAAGGCAAAATCTGGTAAAATTTTACACAACTTTTAAAAGTATTCTTCTCTTCGATCGATGGCTTTTATATATGTGGGACATTGAATGAAAATGGAAAACGGTGTCAATAGAAATCTTTCCGCATAGAGAATCTCCCCCACGAAAAAATCTATAAACAACTCCCGCCGAAAATTTTCTGCATAGAAAATCTCACCCAGTAAGGAATTCTATACAGAAAACACTCACCCATGGGTGTTTTTCTTTATGGAAAATGTTCCCCCAGAAACTCGTCTATATAGAAAACATTCCTCCTCAATCCGGAAAATATTAATAAATCTTTTCACTAATTATTTCAAAATATACTATGAAAACATATGCTAAGTGTAAATCCCACAAGTAAACCGATTTGAATTAATCAGAGACATTCTAGCTTATTACATTTTTTTTTATTTGTTACTAAAAGAGTTGGGCTACTCTGGACTCCCCCCGTTCAACTGAGGTGCCGGTTTTTAAATAAATTGGCATTTATTTATCTGTATGTAATAATTCTATAATAAATACAGCGAAAAAGGGTTCAGAACATATAACAGTATTTGGGTATTTAGCCACATTTGTTTAAACAGTAAAACATTGGAAGTATATTTACGTGAAAAAACGTTTTGAAAATTGTCTTATTTGGCCTTATTTTAATGGTGAATATTCCAACATTCGTTTTAGCTCTGATTTAGACAAGTACCATATTTTGAAACATAAAAAACAAGAACAAACCACTTATAGACAACTACAAACATTATGATGCACATCTTTTATCAAAAACAGAAAGATCAAAATAGAAGAAATACAGATGCATATCTGGTGATTATAAAATAAGCTTTCCCAGTTTATATAGTCCACCTTTTAATGAAAAATGCAGACTTGTGGTTTAACATGGTTTTTTTTCTATTTTGTAGTAGTAGAAAATTCTAGTTTTGAATTCATGAATATTTAAAATACTTTTCTGGTATTTGCAGTTAATATTTCTCAATTATTTTATTCAAACTTATCAGGGACGTTCTCACATATTTGGTGTATTACAATATCAGTACTAGAAATTACATAAATATAAAATAAAGTAATCAATATCATCCTGTCGGAACTTCTAAGAGTTTGACCTTAGTTTACTTACATTAGTTTACATTCATGTATATATTATAATAAACATTACCAAAGTAATAGTTTTACAAAAACCCTTCAACGATACAATTGGAAAATGAACTGAAATATATTCGAATAGATTCGTGTTTTATATTAAATCACCAAAATGAAAAATCAGCTACTAGTAATTAAAAACTGAATGATACAAAAAGAAAATAATTGCAGGTACTGAAATTTTTTTTATGTTTGTTTCTGCATTGCATGTATTTAGAATCACAAATCATAGTTTGAAAAAAAAATTCATCTATCGATGGCATAAAAGTCAAACCTATAACGTATAGATGTGAAAGTTTTCCATACAGAAAATGCGGATAAATTATATAAAGAAATCTTCCCCCAGGAGAAAGCTTTTCTATATAGAAAATTTTCCGGGGGTGATTTTCTTTGGGGAAAGGTTTTTCTATATGACACCGGCTATAATAGATAACTTAAGACTAACATAATAATATCTTTAATGTGTAATGTATGTATATTGCAATTGGAAAGTTGTTTATAATGATGCGTGAAACTTGACAATATGACATTTAAGGTCAATCAGGTATTCTAATGTCAAGGTCACAAGATCAATTGAAATGCATAAAAATATTAATATAACAATATTTTCCTTAAAAACATTAAAGTAATAGAAGCTTTCGTCGACGACATTTTTCAAAATAGTCAAATCAGTTCTAAACCTTTTAAATACAATAAAATATCTCCTACCTAAATTAACGTAATCTAAGCCCTTAAATACATTTTTTCAAGGACGAAATAAATACAAGTATTGTATTGCAGTACAGTATTTCTCTAATGCAATCATAATATGCACGTGACCTCTGGAGCAAACACACGGAGAACCTTTATAATGCATATTCAAATATTTGATGAAGCTGAACCAATGAACGCAGTCATTATTATTTACTACTAGTATAATAAATCTTTTTCGCATGAATGTAATATACATGTATATACAGGCACTTAGGTCTGATTCTCTTCAAATCGAACGTGCTTCCTTGACACTCGGATATCATCGTGAGTATTACCGAATGGTTACGTTTGGCAAACTTATTTTAAGAATACGCATGAATTTGTTCTTTAAACCATTGATTAACTTCAAGTTAAATTTAATGATGCGTGATCTGCAGGTGATCTTTTTCTGGTGTATATGAGATACGATTACATTGAATAAAATCTGCATGTAAAATTGCCGCCAACGACAACTCGTATTGCTTTAACTTTCTGTATAGACATAATTATGCTGTTGATTACTTTAGGACATGTCATGAAGAATATTTTATCAAAGATTCAAGGATCAGAGAAGTCATCTGATTTAGGGATGACTAAAATGGCTGATTTCCTGGAAAATTATAATTTTCTGTGTGAATCGGTACACATAAATTATATGCATTTGAATTTTGTTGGGTCTGACAATAAGAATATTTTGTCAATATTTCAAGGTCATTAGTTCAAAGGTCATCTGTAAGCTGGATACCTGAAAACGTTTTAGACTTTGTCAGGCTTTAGTATTGACGTATTTTGCATCTAAATTTGTTGGTCTGATATGTAGAATACTTTGTCGAACCTTTTCAAGGTCATAGGGTCGAAGGTTATAGTTAACCTGTCATTGGGGAGATTGAAAATGTCAAATTCCCTAAAAATACACACTTCAGTTTGAAGCGTATCTCACCTTTCGGTACATTTATCTGTCCATTTGTAAACATTGTTTAAAGAACCACTGGACAGGTTTCAAAAACCACTGGGCAGGTTTCAAAAACCACTGGGTAGGTTTCAAGAACTACTGAACAGGTTTCAAAAACTACTGAACAGGTTTCAACCACCACTGAACAGGTTTCAAGAACTACTGGACAGGTTTCAAAAACCACTGAACAGGTCTCAAGAACCACTGGAGAGGTTTCAAAAACCACTGGACAGGTCTCAAGAACTACTGGACAGGTTTCAAAAACCACTGGACAAGTTTCAAGAACCACTGGACAGGTTTTCAAAACCACTGGACAGGTTTCAAGAACCACTGGAGAGGTTTCAAGAACCACTGGACAAGTTTCAAGAACCACTGGACAGGTTTCACAAACTACAGGACAGGTTTCAAGAACCACTGGACATGCTTCAAGAACCAATTATTCGATTGATTTCGTGTTTGATATATTAGATTAGTGATTGTCTACATAACTGGCAAATGAGGCAACAGGGGCGCATTTTACATAGCTATTATTATACTCCACTTTTAAAATGGGATGGGATTACATGGGATCACATGACATTGTATTTAACCCTTAGTGCACCCCATACTTCTTCAGGCAAACACAACCGGAAATGAAACTAAGTATACATAACAATGAAGATGGCAATATTTTAATATTCAACAAGTAATGAGGAAATGAATTGCATACATTTGTTAAATTCATCTTAATACAATGACATATATTTTAACAATATAATAATTTACAGTACAGTATAACTAAAATGTCAGGTGAGCGCTCAGGCCCATAGACCTCTTGTCAGTCTTTCACATAGTTGTACGCAGAGTGAAACTTTTATGCTTTGGATGAAGATTAACTGACATACTCGGATTTATGAATATTATAGCTACTAACCCACTACTGTAAAGACGAAGACATACTTATTGAAAAATCATATTTCCCTCAGTATGACCACGATGTTTCAACAGAAATTAAAGATATATCTGCATGCTTGCTTTTGACATTACTAAAACTAAACTGGTAGATAAAAGAAACATAAAATGAAGGAATGCTTCTGTATAATAATGTTTTAATATTGATTACATTCAACTCAATCAGTATTGTATAACTTCTAATGTTCAGTTTTCATAGTTTGTGCTAGACTTGGACAAGTAAATGTAATTAGTAGATACTACAATTTCACAAGCCAGCGACTGCAAAATTATACCAATGTCATGTTGTAAATTTTGAATTTACTGGGTGGGTGTAAATACAAAATTTACAACATGACAAGTTGTCATTTTAAATTTTGTATTTACACCCACCCAGTAAATTCAAGTTGTCATGTTGTAAATTTTGTAATTAGTTAAAACCAACCCAAACCCAGTAAATTCAAAATTACAAGAGTAAACAAAATATCAGTCCTATTATAATGTCTGTACTTTTAGTTTTACTTATCTTCTTTAATTCATACAGCATACAAGATACAACTTACATATAGAAATATGATATTATAAAATATAACTTTCTGTGTATAACAATGTTGGGAGAATGAATATATGAAAAATTATATAGAAACTGTATATTCCTCGTGTGTGTTAAATTGCGTGATTTGATTATGGAACCATACGCGTGAGGTATTTTAACGCGATTGAACAACACCTTACTTTGACCAGACAGTCCACATTTAAATGATGATACTTAGCACTAACTATGGGACTGATACAGCTTCATTGCTATTTAGTGTAAATTATACACACGCGGAAATTCCTCGTTTTTTTACAGTTAGTAAAATATATGTGAGCAGATCATTATAACAAAGTGTTTAACAGTATCCCAAATAAATAAAATGAATGAGAATGCAAATGAACATAGTAAGCGACCAAACTTAATATAGTACAGACTCCACCAAATATTTTTCCCATAAGGCCTCAATTGCTAATTACAAAACTTCAGGTCCGGTCACTCCCATGTTTTTATACACTGGGTCAAATAAGTACCTCTGTGGTGGAGAATCAAATAGTTGTGAATGACAAAATTTGCAATCAAAGATAGTGTCCGTTGCATTGTTGACTTCAAATTTTCACATACAAGTTGTTTACAACTCGTACATTAATTTTCCGCACCAAAAAGAAAATATCAATTCTCCTATGACCCCTCCCTTTCAATTTTCAAACCGTCACCCTATAATTTCCAAAAGGACTACCAATATTCATGTATCTAGTTTATTCACCTGTATTTCACTTATTAATGCAAAACTAATTTTGCTTCATTTAAATGACCAATCAGATTCGCTAGGCTCATTTACCGCTCAACGCACACCTGGTGTGTCAAAATGATATGTCTGCGCCCATGTTGTAAATCAAAGCCGTGTTTTCCTAGAGATTTTCCAAAACAGTTGCCAAAAATAGTCATTTTGCATTTTATTGGAAATCTCACTAACTGTACCCCAACCCCTCTTAATAATGAGATGGAACCCAAGCATAAGTAACCACAGTCCTAATAAAATGTGTCACACCCCTACCTCTCAGCCCATTCAATGATATTAACAAAATAAATCATTATATGAATAAGTTGTCTGTTTTCTTTCATGATTTTCATTCAGAAATGTGTGTGTAACACATAAACTTCATATTTTGAATGAGTACATACCATTATTTACCATTAATGACCATTGAATCTTAATAAGGTAGAAGTGTACCCCTTAAATAATGGAAAAATGACAAAATATACCATTTTCCTCACAAAAAATTAAATTTTGGAATCATTCTTTAATGATCATGGAACCAATAAGCGCCCATAAGTAAGAGGAAGAATTTCGAAAAGGCCTCACTAATAGTAAACCAGTCATATTTTTATATCATCAAATCTTTTAATTGACAAGAAGGAAGTGCACCCTAATAAAAGTGTAAAACTTCTGGAGAGGAATACCCCTTACATACAACACATTGCAATAGGACTTATTGTGTTCATTTAGATAAAATATTTATGCAATCATTTTTCAACATGTCCAAGTTTTTGTTTTTCATCCTTAATGACAGTCTCAGTATGTAACTAATTAAAATAACCGAGGGCCATATAACCTGAGTCTGACTTTAAAATGACTGGACACTTAAGGTGCAAAGATGATAGTCAAATTGCTTTTAAAGGATATGACATATATGTATATTCTGTTTCCAAGTGAAAAATTAAGTCAAATTTTAATTATAACCTAATTTTGAAACCAGTAAAAGTCATTATCAGAGGTTAATTTTTTGTCTGGTATGAACCCAAAAGGAGAGTGTTAATGACTTTTGCTGGAGGGGGGTAGGTGAAAAATGTGATTCAAAAAAAAAACATGACTGAAAATTAGAAAACTATGAACTACATCAACTTGAATGAATATTACGATGCGTTTTTTTTTTTTTTTTTTTTGTTTTTTTGTTTTTTTTTTTATTTTTTTTTTTTTTTATTTTTTTTGTTTTTTTTTTGTTTATTTTAAACAAATACAGAAAAAATATATAATTGATACTTTATAATTATCTTTACAGGTACTTGATATGAAAATTCGATAAAAATCTCTTATTGAACATATTTGCTGGGATTTTTTTAAAAAATGAAATAGTCCTTCTTACAGTTAAAATTTGAGATGATTATGAAAAAAATGTTTAAAACGCCCGATTCTAAAGGAAATTTTTTATTTACATATTTTTTATTACCCCAAATTTAACACAGAAGGTACCTAACACAAGATGAAATTCTTGTGTACTAATCACATAAGGGGGGGGGGGGGTATTTAATTAATTTTTATACAGTTTACAGTGTAATAATTGCAATGATGAAATTATTACTGATGAGACTTAAATCTGAAATGCATTTTATACAATTTTCCATAAAAATGAGATTGGTTTTTTACCCTTCAATTACAGTACATATAACAACTAAAGTACAAAAAATACACTGCATGAGTAAAATGACATGTCCAATATAAGATTTGCCCTTAAAAAAAAAGAAAATCAACCATCTTTACACTCAAAAAGGGTCCTGATATAAATTCAAATGAGTAAAATTTTCATTAGAATCATCATTTCCAAATATCTCGCTAAAATTAGTTCACTATGCATACCAGTAACTAATGATTATTATAAAAAGAACATGTGCATTTTGTAGAGAGGGTGTGGGTAACTTGATTTCCAAGAACGAGAATGAAAATTTTGACCAATATATTGAATAAAATATTAGATCTAGTGTAATATAAACCATACGGATAAAATTTAAGAGTCTCAATATCAAACTAATGCATAATAATGCTGTTAATAGTCAGGCACACCCTGATTAAAATTTTGCACCTTGTGTACCCCCAAACAGGTGCCGCCATTTCATAGAGACCCTCAGATCTGTTAAAATAGGAGTAAAAGTTAATGAAATTGCAATTTGGTATAAAAAGTTAGAGAAATGGCTTACTTAAGGCTTCAACCACCTACATGTGTCAAATGGATTCTCTAAGACAACACCAACCAAATATTTCCCATACCCAATCTAATTTACAAAACTTCAGGTCACCTGTCACTCCATGGTTTTATAACTGTGTCAAATAAGTACCATCCGTGGTGGAAGAATCAATATTTTTGAGAGACAAAATTAGCATCAAAAGTATAAGGTTGGCCAGTTGCCATTTTTACTTCAAATTTTTCACAATTGTTTACAACTCTATATATTTCCCGCAACCCAAAGAATAATATCTATTCTCATAGTCCCCTCCCTATCAATTTTCACACTACGCAGTCAACCCAATAAATTCCTCCAAATGTACACCAATATTCATGTATCTTTTTTATCACCTTTATTTCACGTATTAAAGCAAAACTACTTTCTCCATATAATGACCAATCAGATCGCTGGGCTTCAATTTTACCCTCACGCACTAATTGGGGTCCAAAATGTCTGCGCCCATGTTAGTAAACAAAGCCCGTGTTTTTCCTATAGATTTACCCAAAACATTGCCAAAAATAGTCATTTTGCATTTTGTTGGAAATCTCACAACGTAACACCAACCCCCTTAATAATGAGATGGAACCCACATGAAGAGAAACACAGTCTTATAAATGTTCTACACCCACTCTCTATCGCCATCGATTGATATTCAACAAATATAATGCATTATATGAAGAGTTTCTGTTTCTTTCATGATTTTCATTACAGAAATGTTTGTACACATAGAACTTCATTATTTTAATGATTCGCATACCATTATTTACCAAAATAGACCATGATATCGAAATAAGGTAGAAGTGTACCCCTAATAATGAGAAAAGTTCCAAAATGATACATAGTCTTCACAGAAAACTTAATTTGGATCATTACTTTAATGAGCATTGGAACCAGATTAGGCACAGAAGTAAGGAAGAATTCAAAGCTCACTTAATATAAACCATGTCCATGTTTGTATATCAATCAAATTGCTTTTAATTGACAAGGAAAGAAGTGCAACCTTAATTAAAAGTGTAAAAACTTCTGGGAGGGGATACCCTTACATTCACAACACATTTCAAATAGACTTATTGTGTTCATTTAATATAAAATATGTTATGCCAATCCATTACAGACATTCCATTTGTTTTTCACCCGTAATTACAGATCCATATGTAACTAAGTAAATAACAGAGGGAAGATAACTGAGTCTGACTTAAAATGAACTGACACTTAAATGTGCAAAAATGATAGTCAAAAGTTGCTTTTAAAAGGATATGAAATATGGGTATAAGTACTGTTTCGAGTGAAAAATTAATCAAATTTTAATTAGAACTAAGTTTTTGAACAATAAAAAAGGTCAATACAGGTGTTAATTTTTGTCTTGAGTAAGTACCCCAAAGAGTGTTAAGTACATTGCTGGAGGGGGAGGGTGAAAACATGTGGATTCAAGACAAAAAAAAGCATGACTGAAATGTAGAAACGTAATGAAACAGCAACTTAATGAGATTAGATCGTTAATAAAGAAAAATAATAATTGATACTTATACTATCTTTTTACAGTACTTGAGTATAGAATTACATAAAAATCTCTTATTTACAAGATTTGCGGATTGTTAAAAAAGGAAATCTTCCGTCTACATGTTAAAATGTTGATTAGATTATGACAAAAATTTAAAACGCCCAATTTCTAAAGAAATTTTTATTTACGAATGTTTATAACCCAAAATTTAACACAGTATTGAACCTAGCACCACAATATGGAAATTCTCTTGTGTAACAGATCAGCGATAAGGGGGGGGGTATTAAATTAATTTTTATAACTGTTTACAGTAGTATATGGCATGATTGGAAAATAATTTACTGAGATGAGACTTAAATAGCTGAAAAATGCATTTAATACTATTTTCTTAAAAATGAATTGGTTTATACCCTTCAGAACATACATATATACAACTAAAGGTACAAAATCCACTGCATGAGTAAAATGACATGTCCAATATGTTAGATTTTGCGCCCTTAAAAAAAAAGAAAATCAACCAGTCTTTACCTCACAAAGTCTGAGTTTAATTCAAATTATTAAATTTACAAAAAAACAGCATTTCCAAAAAATCTCGCTAAAATTAGTCTCTATGCATAAACCAAAACTATATGAATTTATGTTATAAAAGAACAGTTGCATGTGTAGGAGAGGAGTGGTATACATGTATTTCCAAGAACAGATGAAATTTTGACCAATAAATTAATAAATATTAGTTCTACGGTGTAATATAAACAATACTGATAAAAATTAAGAGATCTCAATAACAGACAAAATGCATAATAATGTTGTGTAGAGGCAGCACAACCATTAAATTTGCACCTGGTGCCCCCCAACATCCCAGATCATAGCGACCCTCAGATCTGTTTAAAATATGATAAAATAATGAATGCAATTTGGTGATAAAAGATTAGAGAATGCTTACGTTACAGGCATATCAACCAGCCTACATGGTGTCAAATGGAATTTCTCTATATACAGACTCACCAAAATATTTTCCCATAGGCCTCAATCTAATTAACAAAACTTCAGGTCACTTTCCACTACCCCATTTGTTATACGGTCAAATAAGAGACCCCTTGTGTGAAGATCAGATATTTTGGATGAACAAAAGTTGCAAAACAAAAGTATAGGTTTCCGTCATTTTACTTCAAATTTCACTTTTTACTAACTCGTAGTATTCCGCACCCAAATGAAAATATCGATTCTCATAGGACCCCTCCCTTTCAATTTTCAACGTCAACCCTATAAATATTCCAAAGTACTACCAAATATTCATGTATCTTTTTATCACCTTTATTCACTTATTAATGGCAAAACTAATTTCTTTCATTCAATGCATCAGAATCGCTGGCTCATTTTACCCTCCCACAACTTTGGGTGCCAAAATGTCCCTGCCCCCATGGTTGATACAAAGCCGTGTCTTTCCTATAGATTTATCCAAAACATTCCAAAAATAGTCTTTGCATTTTTGAAATCTAACACAAACGTAACACCAAGGCCTCCTTAATAATGAGATGGGAACCCAACATGAAGACAACACAGTCTATAAATTGTCACACAACCCTACCACTCAATCCCATTCATTGATATTAACAATAAATTGCATATATGATGAAGTTGTCCTGTTTTCTTTCAGGATTTTCATTCAAAAGAATGGTTGTAACACATAAACTCATATTTTGAATGAGTTCATACGCATTATTTGTACCAATATTGAACCATATATCAAATAAGAGGTAAAGTACCCCCTTAATATGGGAAAAATACAAATATACCATTTGCTTCCACAAAAACCTTAGATTTGGATCATTACTTTATGAACATCAATATGAACCAATTAGCACCAGAAGTAAGAAGAATTTCTAAAGCTCCACTTTAATAGTAAACCATGCATTTTTATATCATCAAATTGCATTTATTGACAAGGAATGAAGGGCACCCCTGAATAAAGTGTAAAACATCTGGAGGATACCCTTACATACAACACATTTCAATAGACTTATTGTGATTCATTTATATAAAAATATTATGCATCATTTCAGACACATGTCCATTTGTTTCATCCTTAATTACAGGTCTCATGTTGTAACTAAATTAAATACAGAGGGCAGATAATGAGACTGCCTTAAATATGACTGACAACTTAAATGGGGCAAAATGATAGTCAAATTGCTTTTAAAAGGATATGACATATTAAAGTTCTGTTACAGTGAAAAATAAGTCCAAATTTTAATTATACAATTTTGAAACCAGTAAAAGTTCAATACATTTTAATTTTGTGTCTGGTATGAACCCCACGAAGAGTTAAGTGACAGTGCTGAGGGGGGAGGGGGAAAAAAATGGGAGTCAAACGCACAATAAAAAATCATAAGACTGAAAATTAAAAACTTATGAAACATCAACTTGAATGAAATTAGATCGTTAATACAGAAAAATAATAATATGTATCCTTTATATTATCTTTACAGGTACATGAGTATGATATTAGATAAAATCTCTTATTGGACAATATTTGCTGGATTTTAAAAATTGAAATATTCCATCTACATTTAAAATGTTTGAGATAAATAAGGAAAAAAAATTAAAACGCCCTATTTCTAAAGAAATATTTTAGTTACACAATCTTTAATTACCCAAATTTAACACCAGTTGACCGATCCACAGATATGGAAATTCTTTGTGTACAGATCAGCATAAGGGGGGGGGTATAAATAATTTTTATACTTGTTTAAGTTTAAATGCACTGATGAAATAATTTACTATGAGACTTAAATGCGATATGCTGTTTAATACAATTATTCTTATTAATGAAGAATGGTTTTTACCACCAATACAAGTACATAAATACAACTAAAGTACAAAATACACTAGCATGATTAAACATGACATGTCCCTATAAGGTGAATTTGGGCCCGGTAAAAAAAATGAAAATCAACCATCTTTACCGCAAAAAGGCTGATTTTAATTCAAATGAATGTAAAATTTTACAATAGAAACATCATTCCAAAAGTATCATCGCGAAAATAGTCACTATGCAGAACCTAACTATTATTATATTTATAAAAGACATTGGCATGTTCGTTAGGAAGGTGGGGTATACTGAATTTCCAAGAACAGATGAAATGTCTTTGACCATAAATGATACAATATTAGTTCTAGGTGTAATATAAAAACCATACTGATAAAATTAAGAGATCTCAATATGCAACAAGCAGAATCATGTGGTAGAGGCAGCACACCTATAAATTTGCACGCTTAGTGACCCACATAACAGGTGCCCCATTACATAAGAGACCCTCAAATCTGGTTTAAAGTATGAGTAAAAGTGAATGAAATTGCAATTTGGTGATAAAAAAATAGAGGAAATGGCTTACTTTACGGCTTCAACCAGCTACATGTGTCAAATGTGAAGTTCTCTATAGACCACACCACCAAATATTTTCCCATCAGCCTCATGCAAATTTACAAAACTTCAGGACCCTGTCACTCCCATGTTGTGATAACTGGGGACAAATCAATTACCCAGTTGGACAGATCAATATTTTTGATGACAAATTTGCATCAAAATATAGGTTCCGTTGCATTTTTACTTCAAATTTTCACTTTTTACAACCTCGTATAATTCCGCACCAAAGGAAAAAATATCTATTACCTCATATGACCCCTCACTTTTCAATTCAAAGCCGTCCAACCCTATAATTCCAAAGTACTCAACCAATATCGTCTGTATCTTTTTTATCAACCTTATTTACACTTTCTTAAGGGCAAACTAATTTTCTTCTTCAATTAAGACCACTCACGATCGCTGGGCGTCATTTTACCCTCCGCAACAACTATGGTGCCAAAATGTCCTTCGCCCATTTAAACAAACCGGTGTTTGGCCTATAAGAGTATCCAAACATTGCAAAAATGAGTCATTTTGCATTTTTTGAAATATCATCTATCTGTACCCAACCCCCTTAATAATAGAGGATGGGAACCCAACATGAAGAGAAACACATCATAATTGTCACAAAAAGCACCCTACCTCTCCAATCCCATTCATTGAAGTAACAAATAATGCATTATATGAAGATGTTTGTCTGTTTTTCTTGTCTTGATTTTCAGTCAGAATTGTTGTAACACATAAACTTCATTATTGAATGATTCATACCATTAATTTACCAATATTGACCATGAGATATCCAATAAGGTAAAGGTACCCCTATAATGAAAAAGGTGACAAAATATAAACCCATTTTCCTTCACAAAAACTTTAAAAATTTGGATCATTACAACTAACGTTAATGTGCAAGGATACCAAATTAGGCACCCATAATAAGGAAGAATTGCTAAAGCTCACTTAGATAGTAAACCAGTCATTTTTATATCATCAAATTGCTTTATTGACCAAGGATTGATGTGCAACCCTTAATAAAAGTGTAAAACTTCTGGGAGGGGATACCCTTACATACCAACACATTTCATTATACTTATAGTTGTTCATTATATAAAAAAATATGTTATGCAATCTTTTTTCAAGACATGGTCCATGTTTTGTTTCATCCCTTAATTACAGATCTCCATGAATGTAACTAATTACAATACAGAGGCAATAACAGAGTCTGACTTTAAAATGACTGTCACTTCAAATGTGCAAAAATGATAGTCCAATTGCTTTTAAAAGATATGACTATGTATTGTTCTGTTTCAGGTGAACAATTAAGTCAAATTTTCTTTTAATTATACTAAGTTTTGAACCAGTAAAAGACAATCATCAGTTTAATTTTTTGTCTGTATGCCCCAAAGAGTGTTAAGTGACATTGCTGAGGGGGAGAGGGTGGAAAAAATGTGAGTTCAATACCAAAAAAGCATGACTGAAAATTGAAGAAAACTTATGAAAACATGCAACTGAATAATATAGATTGCGTTAATAAAAAGAAAAATATATAATTGATACTTTATAATTATCTTTACAGGACTTGATATGATAATGTAGAATAAAAATCGCGGATTGGACAATATTTCTGGATTGAAAAAATTGAAATATACCTTCTACAGGTTAAAATGTTGATAGATTAATGAAAAAATGTTAAAAAACGGCCCGATTTCTAAAGAAATTTTTATTACAATTTTTATTACCCATAATTAAACACAGTATGACCAACCACAATATGGAAATTCTTGTGTACAGTATCAGGCATAAGGGGGGGGGGGTAATTAAATTTACATTTATAACTTTACATGTATATGGCATGATTAAAATAAAGTTATTGATGAACTTACTAATGCTGAACTACAGTTTAAAAACAATTTTTATCTAAAAATGAATGGTTATTTACCTTCAGATAACATACATATAGACAACTAAGGTAAAAAGACACTGCATGATAAAATGACATGGTCCATAATAATTTGCCCCTTAAAAAAAAGAAAATCAACCAGTCCCTTACCTCAAAAAGTGGCCCTGATTTTATTTCAAATGAGTTAAAAATTTACAATAGAAAACATCATTTCCAAAATTATCCTCGCTAAAAATTAGTCACGTAATGCATAACCATACACTATAATGACTTTATTTATAAAAGAACATTGCATGTTTGTAGGGAAGTGGGGTATACTTGAATTTTTCAAAACAATGAATTTCTGACCAATAATGATAAAATATTAGTTCGCGGTTAATATAAACCATACTAAAAATTAAAGATCTCTATCTGCAACAAATGCATAATTACTTGTGTAGAGCACACACCTATTAAATTTGCCACTTTGTGACCCCCAACAGTGCTCCATTTCATAAGAAGACCCTCAGATCAGTTAAAAGTATGAGTAAAAGGTGAATGAATTGCAATTTGGTGATAAAAATTAAGAAATGGCTTTACTTTAAAGAAGGCTCAACACTACAATGTCAAATGTGAATTTTCTCCCTATAGGGGACGAGAACACCACCACATATTTTTCCCTAGGGCCTCAATGCTAATTTACAAAACTTCAGGACACATGTCACTCCATGTTTGTTATACTGAGGTCAAATAAGTGACCCTGTGGTAGGAAGATCAATATTTTTGATGACAAAATGCAATCAAAAGTTAAAAAAAAGGTTCCGTACATTTTACTTCAAATTTTCACTTGTTTTACAACTCGTAGTAATCCGCACCAAAAAAATGAGTCGATTCTCATATACCCTCCTTATCATTTTCAACCGTCAACCCTATTAATTTCCAAAGTACTACCATTAAATTCATGTATCTTTTTATCACCTATATTTCACTTATTATTGGCAAAAACTAAGTTCTTCATTTAATGACCCAATCAGATCGCTGGGGCTCATGTTACCCTCCGCACAACTTTGGGTGATCCAAAAGTGTCTGCGCCCATTTGTAAACAAAGGCCGTGTTTTTCCAATAAGATTTAACCAAAACTTGCCAAATATATCCATTTTGCATTTTTGGAAATCTCACTACAGTACACCGAAGGCCCACCTAATAATTGAGGATTGGTGAACCCAGACATAAGAGAAACACAGTCTATTAATGTGTCACACCCTACCTCTCAATCCCATTCATTGATATTGAACAAATAAATTGCATTATAAGAGAATTTTGTCTGTTTTTCTTTCATGATTTCATCAAATGTTTAACACCATAAACTTGCATTATTTATGAATGAATTTCATACCATATTTACCATAGAGACCATGAATATCAAATAAGGTAGAAGGTACCCACCTTAATAATGGAAATAGTGACAAAATATACCATTTTCTTCCACAAAAACTTAAAAGTTGATCATTACTTAATGACATGGAACCAATTAGCACCAAAGTAAGAGAAATGAATTTCTAAAGCTCACTTAATAGTAAACCAGTCTTTTTTATAGTCATACAATGCTTTATTTACAAGGATTGAAGTGCACCCTTAATAAAAGGTAAAACTTCTTGGAAGGGATACCTTACATACAACAACATTTCAATAGACTTATAGATGTACATTATATAAAAATGTTATGCAATCATTTTCAACATGCCAGTTTTGTTTCATCCCTTAATTTACAGTCTCATGATTACAAATTATATAACAAGGCAATAACTGAGTCTGACTTTAAGAATGACTGACACTTAAATGAGCAAAATGAGTAGTCAAATTGCATTTAGAAAGGATATGACATTGTAAAGTTCTGTATTTCAGTAACTAAATTAAGTCAAATTTTATTATACTAAGTGTTGAACCAGAAAAAGTCCATATCAGGTGTTTAATTTTTGCTGGTATGACCCCAAGAGAGTGTTAATTGACTTATTGCTGCGGGTGGAGGGTGTAAAAAATGTGATTCAAACAAAAAAAAAGCATGACTGAAAATTTAAAAACTTATGAAAACATGCAACTTAATGAATATTAGATTGCGTTTAATACAGAAAAATATATAATTGATACTTTAATAATTATCTTACAGTACTTAGTATGAAAATTTAATAAAATCTCTTTTGGACAATATTTTGCCTGGATTTAAAAATTGAATATCCTTCTACTAGGTGTTAAACAGTTGAATAGATTTATGATAAACAGTTAAACAGCCCTATGTCTAAAGAAATTTTTGTATTACAAAGTTTTATTACCCCAAATTAAACCCACGTATACCTAAACCACAGATATGGAAATTCTTGTGTACAGATCAGCTATAAGGGGGGGGGGGTATTTAAATTTAATTTTTATACTGATTTACGGCTGTATAATGGCATGATGAAATAATTTACTGATGAGACTTAAATGCTGAAATGCTTTAGATTACAATTTTCTTAAAAAAGAGACGTTTTTTAACCCTTCAGATAAAGTACATATATTCAACTAAAAGTACATAAATACCACTGCATTAGTAAAATGACATGTCCACAATGGAGATTTTATTGATCCAGTAAAAAAAAGAAAATCAACCAGTCTTTACCTCTCAAAAAGGCTGATTTAATTCAAATAGTTAAAATTTACATTAGAAAACATCATTTCCAATTATCTTCGCTAAAATTAGTTCCCACTATGCATAACCATAACTAATATGATTTATTATTAAAGAACAATGTGCATAGGTTTGTAGAGAGGTGGGGGTATAATTGAAAATTTTCCAAGACAATGTAATATTGACCAATAAATGAGAAAATATTAGTTTCTATGTAAATATATACCATACGGATAAAAATATAAGAGATCTCAATATGCAACAAAAGCTTAATAATGTGTGTAGAGTCAGCACACTATTAATTTGCACCTTAGTGACCCCCAACCGAGGCCTCCATTTCAAAGAGACCCTCAGAGTGTTTAAAAGTATGATAAAAGTGAATGAATTGCAATATTTGTTGATAAAAAATTAGAGAAATGGCTTACTTTAAAAGCTTCAACCCACAACATGTTCAAATGTGATTATACATTATAGACAGAAACACACCAAATATTTTCCCATAGCCTCAATGCAAATTTACAAAACTTCAGGTCACTGTCACTCCCTATGTTTGTTATAACTGTCAAATAATCCCCTGTAGTGGAAGATCAATATTTTTATGACAAAATTTGCAATCACATAAAGGTGCCGTTTTGCATTTTACTTCAAATTTTTCACTTGTGTACAACGTCTAGTATTCCGCACAACAAAGGAAAATATCTAATCTCATATACCCCTCCCTTTCAATTTCAACCGTCTACCCTACACAAATTTCCCAAAGAACTACCAATATATCATATGTATCTTTTTTATCACATTATTTCACTTATTAAGGCAAAACTAGTTTCTTCATTTAATGACCAAACAGATCGATGGGCTCATTTTAACCCTTCACGCACAACTTTGGTACCAAAATGTCTCGCCCATTGTAAAACAAAGCCGAGTTTTTCCTATATGATTATATCCCAAAACCATGCCAGAAAATATGTCATTTTGCATTTTTTTGTGAATTTACTGGGTGGGTGTAAATACAAAATTTACAACATGACAAGTTGTCATGTTGTAAATTTTGTATTTACACCCACCCAGTAAATTCAAAATTTACAAAGTAAACAAAATATCAGTCCTATTATAATTCTGTACTTTTAGTTTACTTTATTCTTTATGTCATACAGCATACCAGATAACAATCTACATATATAAAATGATATTATAAAATATAACTTTCTGTGTATAACTAGGTGGGAGAATGAGTATATGAAAATGTGGATATTGTAAACGTGTATATTTCCTCGTGTTGTTAATTGCGTGATTTGCTTATGTTAACCATACGCGTGAGGGTATTTTACGCGATGACACACCTTACTTTGACCAGACAGTCCAGCATTAAATGATGATACTTAGCACAACTATGGGACTGATACACTTCATTGCGTATTTAGTGTAAATTATCCCCACGCGGAAATTCCCACGTTTTTACAGTTAGTAAAATATATGTGAGCAGACATTATAACAAAGTGTGTATGAGTATTCCAAATAAATAAATTAATGTAGAATGCATATGAACATGTAAGCGACAAACTATTACAAAATGCATGATAAATTTTCCACAGCGAAGCATTATTTATACATTAACACTTAATGTTTATGTTTGTTGACACTACAGATCTAAATTACAGAAATTCGATCAAACATTATTACAAACTATGTATATTTGACCACATGACTGTCACATGGAATCAGACATTGATACTTGTTTGTTTTGGGGTTTTTTTTTTTGTTTGCTTGTTGTTTTACATCCCATTAATAATTTTTCAATTGTATTGAGATGTCACCAGCTTTAGGTGAAATGCCACAAATTTTGACCTGTGCTATGGACTGACACCAATGCAGTGAGGTTTCTTGACACGGGACCTCGGTTTTATGCCTCATCTGAAAAACCCGTCGCTTCGTATGTAGAGCGTTAGGCAAAGGAACAGTCACTACCATTTTTAAAAAGTCTTTGGTATGACCCCGCATAACTGGAAATAAACTTACATGTAATCGGACCTTACTTCAACAGAGAACTATCATTGTTTTGGCACCGGTTTACAACACAGGTTTCATTTTGTTGCACTTCCGTAACTAATGCAATTTTCACTCCATTTTCAAAATGCCACAGCTTGTCAGTCAGTGAGAAGACACTTCGAATGCGAATTCAAATTCATCGCGTAATTTCAACACGATTATTGCCTAATTTCTAGAATACAGGCATGTATGTTGCTTCTACAGCGTATCTGTTGTAATCGCCCATTAGGCCTCCCCCACTTACTTTGTTTCTTTTCCTTAGAGTCCATGTCGGATTGTAGATCTAATCGCATGGTCGTTGTGCAGTGATGGTCAACTGAGTAAATCGTCCTCCTCATGGACAGTAACATTAGAAATCACCTATCTATATATAAATACCCTAGGTATATCTTTAAATATTCAATGAAAAATAAAACATTGCAAACATCTTTTATTTCATTTTTCCAAGAAATTGATATAATGTGAGCGTGTCTCGTGTCATTTCTACCTGTACCTGCAACTGTAATACGATCGACACATTACATTCGTACATTTAAATGCTTTTCTACTTTATGAACGCGAATTCAGGTGTTCGCGAAAAGGCAAAAGAAGATGACCTCGCGAAATGTGGTATACGCGAAATAAAAGTAATGTACAGTATTATATTTATACAAACGTAACTTAAGGTTGAATTAATTACCAATATGTTCTACCACGTTTTTCTCAATTGCAAGTTGTGAAACCTTTTACAAATTCAAAATGTGAAAATATAAAAAAAATATATCAGACATAGTACGTCTAATATTTAGGATAGTAGTCTAGTTCTTCCTCAAGAAATATGATTGAAATGGTCATGGCGGTTAAATTTAAAGATTCTCCGGTAACCGCCGTGTGGCCAGTAACTGAATCAAAGAGTGATCATCTTGTATTATCATGCCTCAAACGGGACGAATTTTATAAGTCATTTGCCTGCAAGTGAACGAGGACGTAATTACAAGGATGAACCGTCCAGCAACCAGTGAGAGATGTAGCCAAACCATTACAACAATACACAAGACCATATCGAACTGAACGAAGAAATCCGACATTTGGACATTTAATGTCAATGGGGTATAATTTTAAATTGACCACGTAAACCACTACAATACATAATTTTAATTAATTTCCACAACCAATCAATCGTTTCATTGACGGCTTGACCGCCGGTCTCGCGATACTGTTGTCATGATTTAAATTTTGAATTTACTGAGTGGTAATGAATACATGTTTTAAATCAGTAGTCTGTCAATAATATCTTCAATAACCCGGCATCTTGTCATCACACAATGAAAATGAAACGATCTATAATACCATCATCTCTACGATCGTTATCACTTTTAAACAATAATTGCAGCAATTTATCATTACCTTACTTTGGTCGAATATAATGAATAATAAATAACTTAATATGATCATATTTCAAAATCATACAGTAAAGGTCAAGTATTTTTCACCAGGGACGATAATTCGCCGACTACCGTATACATGTTTATTGTTATATACAAACCTGTAGTGTTTCCTATGTGTACGAGCGAATTGCAATAGATAGCGTGGAATGTCTTTGCATAATTACGTTATCCAATAACATGGCAAATTAGGTTTCTCAAATTTATTTCAACAAGTAAGATCAGTTACTAGTGTCCTCATGGAACAGTTCATGTCGCGAAAACAGGAATTTCATGTGAATACTGTATTTAACTGTGAAGCGAAATGAAAAAATATGATAAACGGTATGAAATTACTAACCCAAAACCTCCTTATCTCCAGGTCAACAACCTATGGCTAGACCACTACTGTCGGATGCAGGAAAGTTCAGTCCAAGTCAGTATTGGTTAGAGCAGATATTAAGAAAATTAATCTTTATCATTCCAAACAAAAATAATAAACATTTATGAAATGAAATCCTCGCTAAAAATCTGCTAATGGGGTATGCACCACGTTTTAAATGCGAATTTATTTGATGGTAGGTAAATACAGAAATTAAAACATGACAACTGTATGAAAGCGACATAAGTTGTATAACCGAGTCAAATTACAATACCCAATGCAATATATATCATGCTGATAAATTTGATTTGTAAAACGTCAGGTAAATAAAATGTTTTCATATAGTACGTTACTTTCCTTAGGAGCATATTCGACATATAAAGTACATTGCAATAAAATGATTTATTGCTAACTTGCTTCGTTGCGTCGTACTTGGATTAACAGAAAGAATGATATCACATTTACTTATCGTTTGATCTAAAACTGAGAATTAACAGTTAATTTGATATGTCGATAGCGATAGAGTAAACTATGGGGTGGTAAATACGAAACTAAATATAAGACAACTTTGTATTTATCATCAAATTGCAAATTCAAAATTAAAAACATGACAGTACCTAATCGAAAACTGAAAATGTGTTCAGTGTCAGACATAGTACATTTGTATATTTATGGCACTCCAAAATCACATTAATGAGTTAAACCTAGTTTTTCTCTAGTTAAACCTAGTTTTTCTCCAGATAATGTCGGTTACTGAAAAATACATTTAACGGGACAAAAAATATTTCTTGGAAGAAAATCTAATTTTAACTGAGAAAAAAAACAGGTTTAACTGATAGAGCACGCCAAAATCAATGAGTTAAACCTAGTTTTATTCCAGCTAATGTGGGTTACGATTTAATCTCTCAAGTTACTCCTATTTTTTCTCAGACTAAATAAAACAAACTAGGTTCAATTGAGAAAAACTAGTATTAACTGCGCTAAAATCACATAAATTCTCATTACGTGACTGTGGGGTAGTTAAACCTCGTTTTTCTCAGTTAAAGTAGATTTTCTTGATAAAAATTATGTTTAACCAAGTTTTGTGATTTTGGCGCAGTAAAACCTAGTTTTTCTCAGTTAAACCTAATTTTCTCCAATTAATATGGGTTACTGAAAAAACTATGTTCAACTGGGGGAAAACTAGGTTTGATTCATTAATGTGATTTTGGCGTGCCTTACACATCTGCTATATCACGTAGAAGCTGATCTTATTTGAATTCAAACAAAATTATATTATATTATATACAATTATATCATATGTATGTATGTATGTATGTATGTATGTATAATGGGAGATCCACCTATATGATTCTGTAGTAAATCAAGTGTATTATAGCAACCCCGCTTTTAAATATATATATATATATAGTGTATATAAATTTCCCTTTAGTGTGTGTGTGTGTGTGTGTGTTATGCAATGTCGGACAGTACAATTGTGACAAGGAACGCGCCTGTAGAAATGTGAAGGGGATCATGCTCATCCCGACTGCGGCTATATCAAATCTAGATATATATTACAATAAATTATGTGTAACATGCATATAATCAAATGTACGACCAATCAAAAGAATCATACAGGAACATATTTCCTGGTTCCTCCGAGCAATTTCCCTTTACCTGGTAACGTGATATAAACTGTTTGTGTTCATGTTGATCGTTGACGATGGACAGTAGGTTAATACTGAATACTCAAAAGTATATGTCTCTGGTATTGTGCTGTGTTTAGTGTGTATATATATAATATATATCTGTATATAACTATACACTGGCCGATTGTATGTAAAGTCTAATCGCTTGACCACTGTTCTAGGATGGGGTGGGATGCCTTCCCAATAGTAACCACAAATGATTTATATTGAGATACATCCAGTATTCAATACTGGATCTACATTGATGTCGTTTTAATGACAAATATAGTATGCCCAAATGAGTCTCTAACTTAGTATCTTGGTAACACTCTATAATTTATTCTTTTGAAAACGAATATGATAGACCGTCGCAGCTTTTATCAAAATTTGTATCAATAAAATCACATTTATTGCGCACTTGATTCAATCACATTTTGACGGCTGTTTATTTAATTATTGATTGGTATCAGTAAAGTAATGTGGTATCATTTCATCTTAAAGAAATTGTTGTATATATATATGATATAGTGTTGACAGGTAAAATATGAATATTCAGATAGAACATACAGATTTTATGAGAAAGGAAACATGATTCTTTACAGAGGTTCTGGTCTAGCGTTCAAAGGCACGGATGGATCATATAATCCAGTATACATGTAAGGTTGAGAAAGGTAGCTTGTCATGTGTGACATTATTATACTTAACCTGAGTCGAAGTTACAAGAATTTTATGTTGTTGCATGCACCTTATGACATTTATAAATACAATGTGAGATGCAGTCTGCACGTAAACCAGTTTAAAATAATATCAAGTCTGTAGGAAGCATTTTTAGATCGAGTGGGTCCGAGGGTCACTGAATGGTGAAAGTATTTGTTATTTGCATACGTATGGTTCAAATGGTAAACTCTGAAAACTTTGAAGAACAATTATTAAGTTAAGCCAGACTTCACTTTAGTGCAATATAAACGAAAAATATCGAGGACATCGCCCACCCCCAGTGCAACACACAATGCACAGAGAGAGAGAGAGAGAGAGAGAGAGAGAGAGAGAGAGAGAGAGAGATGTAAAATATATGAATACAGCATGCATATTTAGAAATGGAATATCAATAATTCAAAATATCTCGCACTGCCAGTCATTTGAGAAATGTGTCAAAATGTCATATTTATAACATAGAGATGACAGATTATTATGAAAATAAATGTGATAATGATATATTACCACATACCAGAAATTACTTGTTCAAAACTAACACAGCTCAAATGTGTAACTTGGTGTATACATACAACGCTTTACAAAAATGTAAGCAGTAATATCCCGAAAACATCGGAATTCAAAATCAAATGTATATCGACATGTGATCATGTAAAATAACATTGTGATCATGTAAATACGAAGGTCAGGTGTATAAACGGAGGTGTGGTCACACTTGAATAGGTACACACCACCACTTTCAAATGGGGGCTGGTGTACTTTCGCTGTGTTCTTTGATAACAGATTAAATGGTTTATGATAATTCAAAATTTAGTTCTCTATGATTCCAAAATGTTTCTTCAATTGCTGTTATATCAAGACTGAAACGACGTCACCCCCCCCCCCCCCATTCATATATATTATTGGGAGAGAAGACACATGACCCTGAATACCCCCATGTATTGTTTTCTATGATTCCAAAATGTCCCTTTCATTACTGCTACATCAAGACTTTGGTAAAGATCTAGATGGCGTCACTCCATTTCCCTTTCAAATATCTTTTTCTTGAAATATCATTGGGAGAGAAGATATATAACCCTGAATATATCAATAATTATATTCTTTTTATATGATTAAAAAATACAGTCGGTACCAAGTTAAATATCAAATAAAGTCCCCTGTTGTCTCGGGATAATGTCATGTTTTAATTTTGGATTTTACTAGGTGACATGACAATTTTTGTTTTTTACCACCCACCTAGTAAATTTAACAAATTAAAATATGACAATTTTGGTATTTACTACCCACCTATAAATATCCAAAAAATAAATATGACAATATAGATAGGATTTTAGTAAAAACCACATACGGTTGATCGACAATACAACAAAATGTGTTTCTGAAACATGAATTCCCCTCAAGCGTGATCAAAACAGGAACACAGAGTCGACATGCAAATTTTCGCAGTTTATTTCCGATCTCGGTGCATTTGATTTACTTTTAGAACAATAATTAAGATATACGGCAGTTGAATTTAACTCTTGTCGTAAAATGAAAATCACCTGCTTTTGTTGAATTCCGCATAACATTTCTGGGGAGGAACGCCTAATTCTTGTCAAAATCCCAAGTATAACATGCAGCACACGTGACTAAGGAGGACTGTTGTTTAAATCAGTGTAATACAGTTATGGTATTTATACAACGATATCAATATTTCTTACAAATCTGTACATGACATGTAATAATTTAGAAATATTTTAAAAAGTTGAAGGTTTTTGTGATTAATTAATAAAATATTCAAAACAACTCGAACTTTTCACCCTCCAATATTTGACTCTCATTTCAACGATTATGATGAGTATATCATAAAGGAAAAAAAATAATAATAAACAAAACCTAAAGGGGAAAAATACTTATTTGTACAAATGCAAAACATGAAACTTTTTACAGTTATCATGTTGTAAGTTTTACATCCATTTTGTAAATTCAAAATTTACAACATGACAAAGTAATTACTTTTCTGTGCATTTTTTTCAGGATAAATACTGTATTATGAATATTATGTGTTAGAGCTTGAAATATGAGATTAAATTGAAATTCGATCTACATTATATTCTCATGTTTACCGGGTGTTTGATATTTACTCATCATATATAGACATGACAACTTGGCAAGTTTTAAATCCTTTTTTTTTTTTTTGGGGGGGGGGGGGGATTTTCAACGTATATATATATATATATTATATATATATATATATATATATATATATATATATATATATATATAATTATATATATATATATATATATATATATATATATATATATATATATATATATAGTTTTGTAATTTTCAATAGTACATGTATATGGTTCTTTGCATCTTCCCATGTCCAGATTTTCCGATCCACTCCGTGTAAGTAAAATTTTGACTTTGTGAGATGGGTTCTTTGGCATGGTCAATTTTCTTTTTGGCCAACTGAAAATAAATTCTATTACTACTTCTATAAATGCTACTGATACTACTTCTAATACTTCTACTACTACACTACTACAGTCCTACTATTCAAATGAATGTTTAGTTCAATTTAATGTAAATTTTACGGAATGCTTAATTTCTCATATAACTAGATATTTAATATATCATAATCTGGTAAAAACAAATGAACAGTTTTATTAATCTATTTTCACCTATCTACAATTTACTTTGATGTAACTAATATTATTTTTAAGTGTTTAAATCGGTCATCACATTGTTTATATTTCATAGTTATCATGATTGCCATTTATAACAAGCGTCTGAAATTATTAAGCGTCCCTGAATACTTTGATTAACGTAAAATCATAAGATAATGTTGCTCGCTCAAAAATTTCGGAAATTTTCCCAAGACTTCAAAAGTAAAAACTGATGACACTTGGGTAGTAATTAGAACGAAAAAGTGGTTGGAGTCTGAGACATTTTGAACATCGACTAACAGAATATATTTGTTTTATTCTAAAGTTCCGTGTCAAATTGAAAGTTGAGTGATTCTAGTATCATGTGTTATACCTGTATCATGTTCTATAGTAAAACATTTAACACGACGTATAAATTATTTCAGAAAAGGATTTATTCCATGAATCATTTGTGTATCATTTTCTTTGATCCTTATGCTCTACTAGTCCCGTGGTATCCTAAAAAGGTTATACTGTTTCCATCATGTGTACTGAATTTGGACTATCTAAATAATTAAACTAAAACTTTTATTCTAAAAAATCTTGAAAGTAGTAAATTATGTCTGGAAAGCCTCATCGTCATTTTCATCGCCATAGTTTCCAAATAAGCCATAGGGTGGACCTACATTTTGGTCACTGTAATTCAGAAACTGATGGAAACTTGAAGTCTGAGTTAAAATGACAATTTATCTTTTCACTAGATACTATTTATTAAAGTCTACAAAACCACTTGTAATCCAAATCAACACCCATTTAAAATCGATTTCAGTTATACGGGCATATTCAGGCGGGATACACGCCCCTAAAGTAGGCAAAAATGTATACAACCTTCAATTTTTCTATAGAAAAATTACCAAAATTATAAGATTTTCTAGGCTTCTGTCACTGTAACTTGAAATCCTGGATCCGCCCCTGAATTACGTAGGCTGCATCTAGCCCTTTTATCGTGCGATTGTGATAAAGTCTACCTCGGTTTATTTAACATTCTTGGCACCTTCACACGAATCGTCCAGTTTGTGTATTGTATCCTTGATACACTTAATTTGAATAGAGCTATTTTAGATGTAGTTGACCTACATTTGTTAGACATTGTTAAATATCCAACTATAAACTCCAATACAGATAATTCAGAACACCTGATCGTGAAAGTATATTATCAGTATTTAACTATCATTTAAAACTTTTATGTTAATAACTGATAAAATCTACCTGTATCTATCCCGCAGGTATGTATGGTTACACGTACAGGTATGCCGCTGTGTGCATATGTAGGGCACGCGTTACTAAAGAAACTCATATATTATTTTTAAATATCTGAAGATAATAAACGTGATGACAATCATGTGGGAAAAAAATTAAGCGGTCCTCTGATCTATTTTTAAATCATGTACTCATTCTGTTTACTACGCCACACTCCATTGATTAATCTACGATCCATGTGTAAATATGCGTAAACAAATCCATTGACGTAGATTATTCTACCATATATGGAGTGTCGAGTCACGTGATTGCATTCGGAATGTTTCTAAATTATCGCGAATAATCTCGAAGAGAAACAAGCAAACCGAATACCATTAAGTCATACTTCTAAAAATAAAGCATGAGTCATGACTGAGTCAGAACGTATATAACTATAGGTAGGGTATATTCCCTCATAGTTCAGATCCAACACCGTGAGTCATACATTGGAAAACTCGAAGAATTGAAGTCCGGAAATCTATTTTGATATTGTCATACGAAGTTCCACGTTCAGGCCACGAATATAATAATTTCGAAAATAATTTAGAACACAAAATATATGAAAAATACTTTTTGAATACAATGTATAACAGAGAAAACAACGGATATAGCGAGGAATCCAAGTACGTGGCGAGCATATTATCTACCATGGCAAGTGCAGCAGCCGTTACCTCTGTAAGTTTTTATAGATATTTATATATATAGTTTATTTAATTTGCAAATTAAAAACTTTCTAACATAATAAGGGTAAAATTAGTGGTGAATGTTGGTCTCACGGAGTCGCCAAAATGCACAACCGTCTTTGTTCTTTGTCAAATCGGCCATGTGTGACCTCTCCGAATTGTTGGGTCAGTTGGAGCATGCGCAGTCATGAAGTTAGTTACATGTGACATCACTATGTACTTACTAGTATACGTATATATATAAAAGTTAGTTTCCGACTTTTATTTGCACATTTATCCATCCATGCAAAGATGTACAACTAAAGTAACTAGATAGAAATAGGTCACATAGTGGAATTTTTAATTTGTGGTTTTACTGTGATTTACTATACATATCAACATGGATAGAACTTGGCATTATTATCAACCTCATCCATATTATCATCATACGAACTACAATAACCATAGACCGGTATGTTTATATTTGCATATGTAATTTTAAAAAGTTGTTTTACTTAATATATATATATATATATATATATATATATATATATATATATATATATATATATATATATAATGTGATGTTATTGTGTTATTGTTATTTTCTCTATTTTTGTCATTAATTTCATCGTTATATTTTTCTTTCCACAGTACTCAATCCCGTCTTCATTTGTTAGCGGCATTACATCGCAGACATCATCCACAGGACTTACTCCCACAACTTTAGCTAACATCGAACAAACTTTCATCGAACTTCAGTCCGTACCAACAAATTTATCATCGGGACAGGATCCAATGACACAAAGTGGTTTTGTGCCCCCGATTGTTGACCCGGCGGGCAGCGACAGGTCCTCTGACAGATACGATTATTCAGATATGAGCGATTCTGAATGGACTCCAAGTTCCAAAAGGGCCCGCACCTCTGATGGGGACTCATATGATATGCAAACATCAACTACCACAGTGCGAAAAAGAAGAAGTTTAAAAGATGAAAAAGTAAGAATAAATTCCTACATAGTTTATAGTTATTTAGATTTGTGATTTTAAGTACATTATTTTCCTTCTTCCGGATACAAGATTTCCCATTCCGAAATGATTGTTTACAAAGACCCGTTTTCCCTTGAGAATATACTATTAAACCTATATAAATGTTAACTAATATGGTTTTAAAAAATATGGTTATTGAAAACTCTCCTGACATGAAAGCGTTCATACTTTTATTTCCCTCAAAATTAAACGGATATTGTAAAATATTTGAATATTTCCTTCTTTTAATCAATTAGATTGCAATGAGTTTAGTCTTCCTTCAACAATTGTTTGTGTAATCGGTTTAACGACACTAAATAAAGGCTCTAAAATTGAATGGTGTACTATGTAAATATACAATTTAAGAACTAAAATAAATTGAAGCTAATATCCCTTTCCATCCTGGGGGAAGAATAAACAAAGCAGTTAATTTTATTTTTAGGTAAAGCACCTGCATACAGGTATATTGACATTAAATTTTACCCGCTTTGTGATGTTAAATCCATTTTAACAACATGAGCGTCAAAAAGATATCGGGGTGATATAGATAATATTCTAAGATTGAATTGGTGATTATTTGTTGTACAATGTAGTGTACTGGGTAAACCACAGTTGACTTGCCGGAGGGGAAGTAAGTCTTTAACATCGCGTCGTTGCCCACCATCAGTCATTTTCTGACAGGTATATAGTTTATGCACATTCCCAAATTATGAAATTGAAATTTTTTTCACCTTTGATCCTTTATATTGACCATATCTGTTCTAATAATCCATCAAATCACGTCACGTGAGGGGTACCTGTATGTTACACAACCGTAGCATAACAAAAATACACTTTCGGTGTTTATTTTATTATAGTATCTTAATGTATCCTCCAAGCGTATCTTGTACTGTTAACAAGATGATAAATGACAACATATATAATTTTGTTTGTTTGTTTTTCACAGTTGAGCCCCGAGGAGGAAGAACGACGTCGCGTTCGCCGAGAACGTAACAAAATAGCTGCAGCTAAATGCCGACAGCGCCGGGTTGATCACACTAACAGGCTGATAATTGTAAGTACACTATTAAATTTTAATATCAAATGTTACTAAAATTATCATTCAAATATTTTGTCTCTGCTACATGGATTATATAAAAGATTTTTTTTTCATTTTATGAGACATTTTCGTAAGTTACTACATGTAGTTAATTATTTGTTTTTGTTTAAAGTTGACAAGAAATTGATCATCCAATATGAAACATAGAACTAATTCAAGCTTTTTTGTTTCAAATTGTCATACATTGTTAGTAATGCATTTAAGACATTCTAATTTTCATGATATCAGAAAAGATTTAAATTGATAATGTGACTGCAGTGTATCAGTTCGTATGAAATCTACATTGTGTGTTTTCTTTTACAGGAAACTGAGAAACTCGAAAAAGATAGAGATTCAATTCAAGACGAGATTCATTCTCTTCAACAACAAAAAGAACAACTTGAATTTATCCTTCAAACACATCAACCTTTGTGCAAAGTTGAAACTACACCGGCACCGCAAAACATGGACTCGAGGGTCAAAGTCAAATCGGAGACTAGTCTTTCACCGTGTTCAAGAAGTAAAACTGTTGTATCTAGTTCTGGCTCAAGTGTAAGGCCAAGTTCATTACCGTTAATTAAACAGGAGAAAAAGGACATCGATGTCTCAGTTAGCACTGCTACAGGAATTCCAATTACAACGCCATCTAGTGGATTCTTTTTCACATTGGATAATATGGTTGATCACACTGGACTTACGCCAATCACAAATGGCCCATCATCATGCAGCAGCGAAGTGAATAGAACTTCAAGTGAAAGCAGTTCAGAAAACGTGAATTCACCTACACTTATCTCATTATAATGTCCAACATTGCCATTTTTGCAGAATTCCATAATTTGTTATTTTTAAGTTGCTGCGAGACAGTTTTAGTTTCGGATCACGCGACATATTGTTTTAAGTGCTGTTCAATTAAACATTAGCTATATGATTCAATGCAAATTTAAGATCTGTTGTTTACCTTTGTTGCATAATATACATATATGTAAACTGGACTCTGAATTTTACAGAAGTCCAAGCATACTAAAGTGCATGTTTGTTGATTAAGTTTAGGGTATTGCGCCTATAGCTCCGTTCAGTATTTCTTCCATTCTCATACTTCATGGCGAGTTCTGCACACCTTCATTCATTAGTCATACTCGTCAATTGATGTGGGTGCTTCCATTTTCATCATTGTGCTGTATATAGCCATCACCATGTTGTTATATAATTTATACAATTTTTGTACGTTTAATAAAATGTTGTAAAATTTATGTTTTTGTGTCAGGATGATATTTTATTTGGATCCCACAGAAACAGTTAAAGTTTATGGTGCCACCCTGGTGAATATTGAATCCAGTTTACAAAATGGTGCCAACACTTGTAGTGTCAAACCTGGTGCCAACACTTGTAGTGTCAATCCTATATAACTGGTGAAATTTGGATATATACCAAGGGAATTACAATCACAACATATGTAGATTTAAATGGTACAATAATTTGATAACATGGTATCCCAGTAATACATCTTTTTGCGGTTAAACATGTTTTTTGATGAATGTAATATGAATGATTTTTCAAAAAAATATTATTATGCCTTATCTCGGTGGTAGGTAAATATAAAAATTGAAATATGACAGTTAAAAACATCACACGCCCTTAAAACAGTAAATTCTTTTTAGTTTATGAAATACAAAAGCGTGGGAATTGCTTAAATGTGTGGGAGCTTGTATGAAGACACACCCAGTTGGTATCCGGATTTCTTATATCAGGAGATTCTAAAATTCATCAACTAGTAAATTCTTTCAAAATTTACTGAAAGATGCTAAGATATCATACAAAATTGTCAAAGGCTGTCATAATGGTTATACATATCGCGCCATTTCCTGTAATTATTAATACCGAAATTTTTTGACAATAGAACTTGCATTGATACATGTAGACAATAGAACTTACATTGATACATGTAGACAGTAAAGCTTATATTGATACATGTAGACAGTAGAACTTACATCGATACATGTAGACTGAACTTACACGATACATGTAGACAGTAGAGCTTTCATTGATACATGTAGACAGTAGAACTTACATTGATACATGTAGACAGTAGAGCTTACATTGATACATGTAGACAGTAAAGCTTACATTGATACATGTAGACAGTAGAACTTACATTGATACATGTAGACAGTAAAGCTTACATTGATACATGTAGACAGTAGAACTTACATTGATACATGTAGACAGTAGAACTTACATTGATACATGTAGACAGTAGAGCTTTCATTGATACATGTAGACAGTAGAACTTACATTGATACATGTAGACAATAGAACTTGCATTGATACATGTATACAGTAGAGCTTGCATTGATACATGTAGACAGTAGAACTTACATTGATACATGTAGACAGTAGAACTTACATTGATACATGTAGACAGTAGAACTTACATTGATACATGTAGACAGTAGAACTTACATTGATACATGTAGACAGTAGAACTTACATTGATACATGTAGACTGAACTTACACGATACATGTAGACAGTAGAACTTACATTGATACATGTAGACAGTAGAGCTTGCATTGATACATGTAGACAGTAGAACTTACATTGATACATGTAGACAGTAGAGCTTGCATTGATACATGTAGACAGTAGAACTTACATTGATACATGTAGACAGTAGAACTTACATTGATACATGTAGACAGTAGAACTTACATTGATACATGTAGACAGTAGAACTTACATTGATACATGTAGACAGTAGAACTTACATTGATATATGTAGACAGAACTTACACGATACATGTAGACAGTAGAGCTTACATTGATAAATGTAGACAGAACTTACACGATACATGTAGACAATAGAACTTACACGATATATGTAGACAGTAGAACTTACACGATACATGTAGATAGTAGAATTTACACGATACATGTAGACAATAGAACTTACATTGATACATGTAGACAGTAGAGCTTACATTGATACATGTAGACAGTAGAGCTTGCATTTATACATGTAGACAGAACTTACACAATACATGTAGACAGTAGAACTTACATTGATACATGTAGACAGAACTTACACGATACATGTAGACAGTAGAACTTACATTGATACATGTAGACAGTAGAACTTACACGATACATGTAGACAGTAGAACTTACATTGATACATGTAGACAGTAGAACTTACACGATACATGCACATATAGACACTGAAAACAGTTATAAAGTATCGGACAATGAAGAGGGAGAGATACAATTACCGGCCGAGTTCCGAGAGCCTTCTGCCATAACCGGGTTTGTAAGCATAAGCATTCAAGCGCGTAGAAATAATGATTTTATTAATGATTTTACAGAAGTTTATCTCTTAGCTTTTCTCAAAACACCATGCAGGGTTTTACTTTGTCATCAGAGACATAGAATTGATCCTGTTATCACTAAGCTTTTCTCAAAACATCAGGGTTTGACCTCGACATCAGATATTTGGAATGGACCCTCCTAAGACGTATCCACCGCAATTTAAATCGTAAGACGGTATACACCGAAGTTCAGAACTAAATGGTATTTCATTATACTTACAGACTAACACTCATATGTCTAACTACCAATATCTGTATTGCACAAATCGTAACAAAGTTACAGTAGTAACACTGAAAGTAATGTTTCCGTCAATCACACAACAGTTTTCCCGCATTATGAAATACTTTCAATATTGTTTATTTTGGTGTCTTCCTCCTATTTCAGCATTCTATGAACAATAGGTATTGTCATAATAAGGCCGGTATATTGTTTATTTTACTACATTTGTATTCATGTACACTCAGAGGTTTGCTTTCAATATTGTTGTTTGTCCCGCTATGAAATGTTCACCTTTATGGGGTCATGACTGACCAAGTGCTACAAATTTTGACAATAAACAAATATCAATGTAGTTATTAATTCCATATCGTGCCACGCCCGTTGCAAAAAGGAATCTCGATTTTAAGTCTCATCCGGAAGACCAGGGGCAGAGTCAGGCGGGGCGTAGCTGGCGCGCACCCCAAACGTTGGCAAAAAGGTGTAAAACTTTAATTTTTTTTAATAGAAAAGTGATTTGATAACAAATTACCGAAATTTTCGCACCTGGATACATAATCTAGGCGTATGCCCTCTCTAATGTGAAATCCTGGTGACTATTGACTTTCATATTCTATGCCGAACGTTTTATTTACTTCATACTTAGAGTAAACATAATTATTTTTAATTTCGTAATGCATTGAAATAGAATCGGACAAAACATTTAAAACATTTTCAATAGCCCTCTCCTTACTTCTTACGTCAAGCGTTGGGCGAGATACATAATAACAATAACGTAGATTATCTATATTTATCTTTAAACGACACCAGTTTGTTTATAATAACAATAGTATACATTATCTATAAAATGATATCAGTTTGTTACATCTAATACGTCAGCTTCAGCGTACGATCATTTCATTCATAAAATGTATGGTATTTTACATTTTCACTAATGTCCCGCTTTCAGTACTGATTTTGATTATATGGTGTAACGTCTACACTGACTAAGAGCTGAATTATTGTCCTGTAATAGATTTATCAATTAGTTGACTATACCAGCTGTATCATATTGATATAATTGTTTTATTTTTAATGTTAGTACATGTATTTCATATCATCAAGTATTTAAATAATTCTACAAACTTAATAATCTAGTCTACACAGGACTGCTAACATGACTCCGTGCATGTTGTTTATATTGAACATTCTTTTTAACAAATTAATAAGAATAAAAAAAAAAACAATTGAAAGATGCATGTGAGAGAGAAAAAAAAAACCCAAAAAACAACAACAAAAAACCAAAACAAAACAAAACAAAAAACCAAAACCAAAAAAAAACAAAAACAAAAAACAAAAACAAAACAAAACAAAAAACCAAAAAACGAAACCATATTACAATTTTTTTTATTTCGAAGATTGTCTTCTTGATAGACGCGAAATTATGATAAGAAATACTCGACTAGGACCAGTTTGTGTCTTCATATAATGCTTCGAAGCATGTTGAAGTCATCTCTATATGGTTTATCTAGATTGTCTGAATAGTTGCTCGTTTTATATTCTTGTAAAAAGTAAATGACTTTGTACATGTTCCGAATACTTGAGGCTTTTATTCCGTGAGTTGTGTGGAACATGATAAATATATATATATATATATATACCGAAATCCACACTCTTAAATCAGCGGTCAAACAATACAAAGGCAATCTTATCCTAATTGTCAACACAGGCATCCTGTCTCAATGCCATATCCGCATTTCTGGACAGGATGACCGACTTTATCTGCTTAATTAGCGGAATGTTATCACATAATCCTACTCCGATATATCCTGAGACTTTCGGACTTTCAAAAAGGGCGGGTAGGACAACTTTAGCTCACCCGAGCTCAGTGCTAAACTGATACTTCCCTTGGAAAATGGAAGGCGAGAATGGTATTTCGTCGCTGTGTGAATAATCGTGTAACAAGTGGCATTTTGTAACTTGGGGTTCATATAAAGAGTAGCTGTTAGAAGACTGCAACTACTAGCAAAGAGTTTACAGTGCAAAACATTTATCTAAATCAAATCTAAAATTGCATCATTTAAACCTCATCTCTGTAAACTGTAAACATTCTTTAAAGGGGCATTAGCTGTGTTTACTTAAAAATATATTTCGATTTTTTCTAATTTTACTACTTGTACAATAACAAGTAAAATTGAAGAATCAAAACTCAGGTCCATTATAACACGTCGAATTAGATGTGCAAATGGCCTCAATATGAAGAACAATTACGAATCCCAAACGGGATAAGACCAGGTGTCCGGAAGGAGTCAGCGTCTTATGCTGGCATGCAACACCCGTCGCAAATGTTCCATGGAAACCTTTCTAGTTCGATGAAACGATCAAATTCGGTAAAAAGGTCAAGTTTGGTGATGAGGTCAAGTTCGGTAAAAAGCATGATTGGTGAAACGGAGTCACTGTAATAAGAGCTATACACAGACAAGAACAATATCATATTACTATACATTTTATAGAAATAAAGTCTGAACTAGTGTGGTATTCATACACTAATAGTAAGGCAGAGTTTTTCAATTGAAAATGAAAAAGTGCCAAACTGGGGTTTCAGATGCAATTTTCAAAAAATAAATAAATAGGAATTTCAGAATTTTTATGCATGTGTACTGTATATATCTTTTCTGTTATTGTATATTAATCTAAGTAGTAAAAAGAAGGATTCTTTTTGAAAGAAAACACAGCTAAACAGATTTTGCTTACTGACATTTGGAGGATTTAGTCAGGTGATGTCAAAGTAACAAACCCAACTCTCATCAGGGCGAAGTAAGAAGTGTTCAATAAAAAATACAGACATTTGGAGGATTTAGTCAGATGATGTCAAAGTAACAAATCCAACACTCATCAGGGCGAAGTCAGAAGTGTTCAATAAAAAACTGAACTTTAATTGTATTTAGCTATAGATGCAAATTTTACCATTCCTACTCTAGTCCTTCCGAAGTCTTTCACACCAATTATATTTTACATGTAACAGTACTGGACTAATTTTACTAGATCAAAAGAACTCTTTTAATACTTCCTGTGTACAAATGAAATGAAAAGAGAAATGGTAATGGGCAATGTTTAAGCAATCCTCAATATTTATTCGGTCAGGTTCATTGTCATCTCGATCACCTTTTAATAACATAAACTGTATCACATCAGTTTTCAAGATGAGTGACCATGAGTTATAACCCCTGATTGTTGTCTGGATCTGATCACGACAGGAGTTTTCTCCGTGGCACCTGGTCCCATCTTTGTATTTTGCAGATGTTGGTGTTTTCAACCGTTCAGAGCATTCAGTATATCTGTATATTGTCATCAGGCTGACGTCGCCGTTACAATATCGGTTTCTCATATTTTGTATGTACCAGATAACAGTATGAGTATTTCCATGGTTGTTCAGATATGAATTCAAATAAATGTTCTCTTCTTATGATTCTTCTCCATCTGTCCTATTTCCGAACCTGTGGGATATAAAAACGATATATATATATATATATATATATATATATATATATATATATATATATATATATATATATCAACGTTATTGACATGTACGTTATCATATTGAAACCTCGATCAAGACAAAATTAAGATATTATGTAACAGTAAAAATTCGCGAAATATTTAATTATTTCACGATTTTCCGTTAATTAAACAGCAGTGTATGGCCTGCCATCTGCTGTTGAAATAAAGATTTATCGTAGAAATCAACAGTCATGAAATCCACAGGGTTTATATGAAGGTGGTGATATATATGTATTCGTGTTCTCAGCCTCAAGTGCATACAAACATACCGGATAAAAGATATAAGTATCATCTCCGTATTCTGGCAAACGTCCAGGACTCCGGATGACGAGATCTGTGTGAAGTTTGGATAGTTTTCCGGTTAAAGTACGTATGATTTCAGCATTTACAAATAAACTATACGCCAACATCAGCAATTTACGCACTTTCAAGAGGTTCTAGATGGGGAGTCAAATTTAAATATGGGAATAATAACATGAGTATGCACCTCGATCAGTGGGCTAATTATTTTGTCTTGTGTTATCCTAATAACAAAATAACAACAGATACTGAAATACTATAATTTTATGTATCATATTGATTTCTTTGGTGACAGGTATCATTTAAAATTAGAATTTACCGGAGGTGTGAATACAAAATTCACAACATGACAAATATTTTCATATTGTAAATTTTGTATTTATACCCACCCCGTAAATTCTAAATTTACAGCACGACACAGGTAAATGCATGCAGTTACAAATGGCGACTTTTATTTTGTGTGTAGCTGTATCCACGAAAGTCATAAATTAGAATAACACTTTGTTGAACGTGCAATTTCCCAGGAGTCCAGGTGCAATCAATGGGGGTGAACGGGCGAGGAAAGTGTATTAATCCTATGGACGCATCATTAATGATAATTCTAATAAAACTAATTTAACATTCTCTTAAAGTGTTTTGAATTTTAGAATATAACAACTCTCAGATACCAAGGTATAAATCACTAGGATGTCCAGGATATAGGTACAAATCTGGTAAAAAAAATGGACAAACACGGACCTCTTGAAATCAAGGGATGGGATCAGGTGCCATGGACGAGTAAGCATCCCCTGTCGACCGGTGACACCCGCCGTGAGTCCACAGTAAAAATGAAATACGTGTGGATTAACCGATTAAATGCATACTGTTATATATTCTTTATTCATCAGAAGCAATATACAGCCTATAGATGTACAATGTGCATGTATCACAAATACAAATAATACTTTTATAGCTTGGTCAAGATACGAATATTATATAATGATTGCTTAATGTATTTTCCATATTACATAATTCTTTGACGTTTGTTGTAGAGAGTAATTGTATTATTTAATAGACAGAGGGTCTTTGATAATAATACGGTTTCAAAAATTTTATTCTGAGGTCATTGAAAGCTGGACAATTCAACGTAAAATGCTATAAATACTATATGTGCTACTTCTGCAGTTAGGACTAACATATTTATGATTCCTGTTTACAGTATTGCCATCTTAATTACATGCGTAGTATCTTTGTTTACCAAACACAGTGAACGACTAAGTACGTGAGATGTAACGTATCAAAAGGATGATGTGCTAATAAGCTGACAGGAAACATTGCCAAAGTTTATTTTGTGAATATAACACGCAAATTTGAAACAGAAATGGACAGATTCTAATTTAGAAATTATAACATAATTATCAAAATGGTGATTATAATATCCATCATCATCGTCGTCGTCGATATCATCATCATCACCAAGAAGTCATTGGTAAAGATTGAAAGGAAATATAAAGATTGTTTTATTTTTATTTTACATTTCATTTAAGTTTATGAGAATATCAATATTTGACAGGGTAATGACCGCTTATGTCCCATATTGAAAACATTTCAAAATTGCAGAGATATCGTTGAATGTTATCAGATCACATCCAGTCTAATTAGATTGTATTACATCTAGTCATATATCAGTGACATTTCATTTCTGAAATTTAATTCATTATGTTAGTTCTAGTTACTACTTTTATTATTTCGTTTAAGTCTCGGTGTCGGATTAGGCTCCATCACAAAAAGTTTGTATCAATTTCCCTACACGCCTGGGACCTCCGTTGTCGAGTGGTTAGCGCATCGCGCTTTGAACTATGAAGTCTCTCACTTCTGGTTGGCGCAGGTGCGAGGTCCGCTGGACCCTTTGTTTGTTTTTATGAGAAAGTTTGCCAGTTTTACTTGCGGAAGGCCGGTAGTCTCTTCCTGGGTATATTGTAACCGGGTTCTCTCCTCTATCATAAAAACTGGTCGCCTCCATATAACTGAAAAATTCTTGAGTGTGGCGTAAAACACTATTCGAAGTTAATTTGAAAAAAAAAAAGTTACATGCCAGTATCTGATCCGTCCATGATCATTCCATACACAATGACAAACAATTCATACATCAGTTCATACCAAAATTAAAAATATTTTATAACCAAAACCAAAGTTAATTAAAAAAAAAAAATTTACATGCCAGTATCTGATCAGTCCATGATAATTTCATACACAATGGTAAACAATTCATACATCAATTCATACCACACTGAGATCAATTAATGTTTATGACAGAACATTTCACATTGGTTTTATTTTTATAACTACTATCAGTAAATAACCATGCTCGATAATCCATTATCTAATTAGTTACTTATAACCATTAGAACTGTTATGTAAGACAAGTGATATAAAAAACGACTTTAATTTACATTTTCAAACTGACAATAACTACCCGTCATAATTTTTTCAAATAACTTACTAAAAAGTCAGGTGCGTTGCTAGAACTGAAAGTAACTATAGACACTTATAGCGACAGAGGGTCTGGTGGTCGCTCAAGGCCAGGAACGGTTATCAGCATTTCTAGGAGCAAAATGTTTTAATTTGATGTAGATACAGATTCATTGCGTTGCTTCTATATGATATATTTTTCAATATTTTTTCGGACAATTAATAATGTGTAGACAAGTGCCTATAGTACCTAACGGCAGCTACGTATATGATAGTCTATAATCTAATGGAATATAAATTATATCTCCTTTCTATCTATCCGTGGTGAACCGAAGATTTAAGTACACTGATAAATCATGGAAATGGTCGATTATTATAACAGTTATATGCATTTAATATATCGCACATAGATACTTCACTATATGCTCATAATCGTTATTTATAACAAATGTTCGTTATTTTTCAAAAATAGTAATATTCCTGTTATTATTTTGAACGTATGTACTTCCAAGTAAAATATTGGTATCAACTGTATCATGCTCGCACTTTTTTTTATTAACCAGGATTTTTTTTACCAGGACAAGTTTTGCCCGAGTCTTCAATACAGGCCTTCACACCCGCCTACTACACTTCTACACACGCATACTTACGCCACGTATACAAAAATCTATATACTAACAATATATAATCTCTCTCTCTTGTCAAATTATCACTGGTAGCTGGCATTGACATAAACATGAATGACCTCGCAAACAATAACCATCAGTAAATACTGGTAAGATTAGAACAGACGGACTAACGGTTGTTGAACTATCACTCTTTTTACTTTAACGTTAATTTCTGTTCGTTATTTTGTAAATCTGTGGAGTGGGTGTTTTACATTGTTTTTTGCACATCCGTACAAACTGTTCAGTTGGCCTACTTTCAGTGACAACAACAGTTAGCTACATATGTTTTGATTGAGATAATGGTAGTAAAAAAATTAACAGAATACCCCCTCCCTCCCCCCGCAAGTCCAGGGCTGGGCGTCAACAAATTTACCAAGTATTCAACCTCAACTAACGCTTTCGGGGTTCAAGATAAATACACAGAACTGATGTTCCAACTAGGCATTTTTGTATATCTATGACATACAATTGTAAACATTGATGAAAAGTGTTCTGAAAACTTCAGAAATATCAAAACATTGTTTAGTATATACTTAATATTGAAGTACCTTATTCAGCGTATTTTTCCATTTTTTAGACAAAATCGTAAACTTGATCCAATATTTTTACGTGAATGAAAAAGGGGAAAAATGTTTTCCTTGTCGGTCACATACAGAAGTTTTACAAACACCTGTCGTTATTATAAACTACAAACGATAAATAGAATACTGAAAATGAAGACTAAATCTGAAGTTAGACACAGCCATCAAACCAAGAAATTGTGAAATCTGTGCATGTCATCACGAACAAGTCCGTGGTCACCAAACCTATAAGTATGCCACCTACCTTTACGACCTCTTCATGTGTTGTGTCCCTTGCGTGTATCAACTTTGTAATTTAAACGGCTGAAGCTGGCCCGTCGGAATTCATATTGGGGGATACAGAAATACAGACTTTTGTTTGTTTGTTTTGTTTATTGTTGTTTAACGTCCCACTCAAGAATATTTCACTCATATGGACACGTCACCAAATGCCGGTGAAGGGCTTCGAATTTTGGCCTATGCTCGGCACTTACGGCATTGAGCAGTGAGGGTTCTTTAACGTGCCGACACCTACTGTGACACGGGACCTCGGTTTTTACTGTCTCATCCGAAAGACAGGAAACCAACCTAAGACAGGAAACCAACCTGCCACCGGCTGGACTCGAACTCACGATCAAGTGTCGAGCGCGCTACCGACGGAGCCAGGCCGGCTCTTCAATGACTTATTGTAGACAAGAAACGTTTGTGTGTGTGTGTGTGTGTGTGTGATAACAATGCAATTAGAACCACGCTCTGTCAAATTATTCCGACGGGCCTGTAAGTGTACGTTTGGGGGGGGGGGGGGGGCACACTCAACAATTTCAAAGGGGAAAATTGCGTGAGAAACCCAGTTTTGACACTTTTTCAATTGCAGTTTATAACTATCTGTATATGAATACCACACTAAGCCTGACCTTATTTTCACAAACTATATAGGAATATAACTGATATTTTTTATGCCTGGTGTACAGGCCGAACTTTCTGCCCCGATTTTAAGCGATTTGTTTTGGTAAAAATCAGACCCCCCCCCCCAAATCGCTTAAAATCGGGGCAGAAAATTCGGCCTAACATGTGTATAGCGCTTATTTTTATTGTACATCAAGTACAAGTTGTAAAATAGAAAAAAAATTGAAATACATTTTTGTTTTGTAAATACAGCTAGTGCCCCTTTAATTATACAGTGGCAACCTTGGCGGATTTTTGTTTATGATGAAAGAGATATGAATTTTCAGATAAAAACTTCGGTTGTCACCAACGGCATGTGGCTGTGACGGTTGGGTATGTTATCACCGGTACTTAGTGTACTTTTCTTTTATAAGCTAAAAGGTAGTAGCGATTATTGTAGGCCTACACACTTGAGTTTAGTCATACAAGTTTACAAAGAAAGTTATAATTCTGTGCTGGTATTGGATCGATGCCATCGTCCCCTTGTTGATCGAAGTATCTGTTTACTATATTATTATTAATCTGTTTAAGTGGTGACCCAGCAAGGTTATACTAGATAGGATTAATTGTGAAGTTAGTGGGTGTTAATTTTCTCCAATACTATTAAGACCCGAGTTTTGAGGTAGATATCTTTGTCAAAAGACTTGTCATTATTAAAAATATCCCTATTTACTTAGTCTCACGTAGCAATGTAGTATGCAGGCATACCTTATGAAAAAAACTGTTATAAACTTTAATATCCGGAAACTGAAAATTGACGGTCTTCATTGTCAGGTGGTCTGATAAGTCAGACTGTTTTTAAGCGAGGTTGCACTGTAATTTGAGGTGTAAGGTGGTTTATATCATTAGCCTACACTTTTTCATTTATCTAGGGGGTACACAAACCGTTATTTTTCAGGTTATGTAAAATACAGGTAAATACAGGTTTTTATATGACGTCTCATGTTTATAATTTTTCAAGTAAATTCATTTTTCATTGTTCTTTTATTTTGTATCTCTCTAACCGTTAAAAGTCTGGATCCATCACTAGTTTTGTATGTTACCAATGCAGTGGAATAGTCTGGAGAAAACGGACACACATTCTTTATAAATAGAGATTGATAGCTCAAGCTTACAACACGGATGTCATATATATCTACATTAAAACTGAAGACAAAATTAATGTTTACGACTTATCAGTAAACGTGTTCCTCAAATATTATTGTGTAGTTTTAAAGCGGTCAATGTACTCTCGGTCTTGTTTTCATAAATCAAGACGCAACCACTTAACCATGAACTGTTGACACAGGTAATAATAAACCCGATCTGCGGTATACCATATCTAATTTTCAAAATCCAGATAGGCATGCAAGAGTTACTGCCCTTTAATTCCAAATATGTAATGCACGGTGCCATACGCCACACTAATCAGTTTAAATCCACAGGGTAACGATAGCTCTCAGTTAAAATAGGAGGAGAAAGTGCAATTACAATTTCCAAAAAGAGATTGCCACCAGACATCCACAGACTTTCCGTTACTGAGGATCAAAGCCATTCAGCAGAACAACCATATCATCTTGCAACAAAGTCTAAGGCACTCGGCAGATTTCCCAACAAAATGCATAAACTTTACCCTGTTAGTCTACATTGTCAAAACTAGGGAAATACGTCTACATGTTTTTGTTTTACATCCTGCCAAGAAATTTTCACTTATATGGAGATGTCACATGCTTTAGGTGAAGCACTTCAAAATTTGGCCTTTGCTATGAACTGACGCAATCCTAAGACAATGAGCTTTTTTACGTGTCACGCTTTATACCGTGAAAAGGGATTTCGGTTTTAGAGGGGCATTATAGCTGTGTTAACCACAGGAAATATTTTGATTTTTTCCAACTTTACTACATAGACTTTATGTACAATAACAAATAAGACCAATGTACAGGCATGGAATTCTTATATTCCTATATATTTTGTTAAAGTTAGGTCAGGTCCAGTGTGGTGTTCATATACAAATTGTAAGGCTGAGTTAATCAAATGCAATTGAAAAAGTGTCAAACCTGGGTTTCTCAAGTAATTTTCACATAATATACAGGAATTTTAGAATTTTTATGCCTGTGTTGATCTCTTTTTTGTTTTTGTATATCAATCTAAGTAGTAAAAAAGGAAAACAATTTTTGAAAAAAAAACCCACAGCTAATGCCCCTTTAAGTCTCACAAAAAAAAACCCAAAACAAACAACAACAAAAAAAAAAGAAAAAAAAAAACAAAAACAAAAAACCGCGACTTTCACCTTAAAGAAGAATCACTACCATTTTAAAGTCTTTGGTATGAACTACTATCGGGAATCGAATTGGTGACCTTTTGTTTACGAGTAGATCGACCTATTACTAGATCACAACAAGATCGACATAGGTGACATTTTACATGGTCAGTTTATGAAGAATTTTACATGAGACATTGTCAATGAATCATGTATCACAGGAACAGATCAGATTGGAGTACGAACTTTCTGGTAATTTTTCCCTCGATAGCCTACTAATGGAATGCACTCATAATGAAAAATTATAAATGGTGATGAAAAGTATTCGTGACCTTTTATTTTGACCTATAAAAGCATTATGGTCCATCTATCCAAAAAAGTGAGTAAGTATGCGAAGTTTAAAAACATTTGAGTGAATGATTTTCTCTGTATCTTCCAATGTATCTACATGAATGTTCCCACGTTTTGATTTACCAGGGGTTTTACCAAAAATTATCATATTCCCACTTTTTGGTAAACCCCCTGGAAAATAAACAAATGGGAACATGATATATCTGACTGACAGTCACGCCGACCACGTCATCGTCACTATAACCCCTTCACACTTTTAATACAATATTTATTCCGTGTCTGAAATCTATGTTTAGGGGTTTTGAAATGACGAAATTTGTAGTCTAATTATTTTCGTGTTTAGAGATATTTTAACCCTTTAAACCCTACAGGCCATAACAGACTTGTCTAAACAATAGAAAAGAGCATACCACCTAGATAGTTAGGGTTGGAAGGGTTAAGGTATATCTTCGAAAAATGATTTAGAGGTGATTTGACATTTTTGAAAAATGTTGTCGACGACAACTCATGTGGCTTTAATAAGTAATTATATTTGATTCATTCACCACCTCCATCCAATGCATACATTATTTTATGAAAGATCTTCCTAAAAAGAATCTTCATTAGAAGTAAGCAATTGGGAGCTGCTAGGCGAAATCTTAGATTCCTATATATTTTGTGAAAATTGCTAGAGAAATTCAGTTTGGCAATTATTTGTTTGCAAATGATGGATTCGACCTTACTATTTGTACTTGTATTCGGCACTGGACCTGACCTAAGTTTCACCAAATATACAGGAATATAATAATTTTTATGTCTGTGTATATTTCTTATTTGTTAATATACACCAATCTAAATAGTAAAAACCGATTGCGATTTTGGGTCTAGATTGAAACCTATTTTATCCTCTATGTGGTCCGACAATGCTACGTCCGTGTGTGTATCTAATGATACTCGCTTTTTACTGTTTACTAAAATGAATAAATAAGTGATAGCAACGAGTTAAACTTACAAAATGATAACATTTTCATTTGGAATATGCAGTGCCAGTATTTCAATTACATTTATTTACCAACATAACAGTAGTTATGTTATTCTTTTGTTTACTTGTTGACCTAACGCATAGTTTTGTAGAGTGCGGTATGTCTATATAAACTACGGCAGCGTATTCGTGCCATAAGACTGATGCTGAAATCTAAAGTTAAGCGCCTGCAGCAATATCTTACAGAGTTGTCGATCCTTACAGTATTGATTGGGAGTGCAACGGCCGACAACTCGGTGTAAGAGATTGCGCATGCAGGTGTTAATAATTCGTTTAAACGATTCAAAAAGTAATTCACACGATTCTGTATGTAGTCAAAACCCCATGGCATGTGGCTAGTTTGATTCCATTATAAATTTCCTATATCAATCACTCCGTTGGTCTGATGATAAAAATGATAACATTTGCATCCTTCCGATTTTAGTCAGATTTGATTTCAACCATAGGTATTGTCTACTTATAATAATTATTGACAGCAGAGTAAATAAGAGTTGTCATAAGACAGAAAAGCTCGCCAGAAACGGGTGTAAATTTTCAAAACAGGCGTTTGACCTACAGCTGTCAGATTATAAGGTCATGGTACGGTAAATATCTTTATTCCTTCGACTTAAGCTAAAAGTTTTGAAAGGTCAAAGTAACTAGGTCAAATGAAAGTTCTGGTCATATGAATTCTATATGTGAAATATCAAAGTCCTATCCCTCATGGTTTAAAGATATAGCCAAGGTTAAAGTTTTTGAAAAGTAGGTCAGATTGCTAGGACAAGGTCACTAGGTCAAAAGTCAAGGTACCAAATGAAAGCTCTGGTCATAAAAAATACATATATGAATTATCAAAGCCCTATCCCTCATGGTTTAAAAAGATATCAGGCCAAAATGTAAGCTCTCGTTGTAAGAGATCTATATGTGAAATATCAAAGGCCTATCTGTCATGGTTTAAAAGATACAGCCAATCTTACAGTTTTTCAAAAGTATGTCAAATTCTGAGATCAAGGTCACTAGGTCAAAAGTCAAGACACCAATTGAAAGCTCTTGTAATAAGAAATCTGCAAGTGAAATATCAACCAAGGTTAAGGTTTTTAAAAAGTAGGTCAAAATTCAAGGTAACTAGGTCAAAAGTCATGGTACCAAACGAAAGCTTTTGTCATAAGGAATCTATACCAGAAATACCGAAGTCACACTCCTTGCGGTTAAAAAGATAGAGGCCAGGATAAAGTTTTGTCTTCGGATGCCAACGGCGATGACACCCGGGGTACAACATTAGCTCTCCGGACTTTCGATCCGGAGAGCTAAACAAGAAATCCTTTTGATGGGACTTAAACCTGACGCGCCGTGTTTAACAAAAAATGTCAGGCACATATATCGGGATCATTCATTTTATTTACATACATCTAAAACATATCAATAGTACAGGTGTCAAAATGTTAAGCGTTTGGAAGCCCACCAGACTAAATACAGACATAATGAATATTGTATAAACACGGATCACGGGGAAATCCAGAAGTGTGATTAGGTGTCATGGAGGAGTCAATACAGAAGAGAAAATCATAATGGTATTCATACACTGGTGGGCAATATTGGTATATTACTTTATCATATACTTCAAAATAAATAGGCGATTTTGCACCTGATTCGATCGAAATTTGCCATTCATATCTGTATTGTGTGATAATATGGGTTCCAAAGTCATATCAGTGGTGTGATAACTATAACCTACATCGCCAGCATCAGAATGAGGCTTCCATTATCATGTCCCTTACACAAAGTTGTCGGTCCTTGCACTATCGATCAACCTATGTCAACCTCTAAAAATAGTCTCAAAACACGTGGTCATGTAACCAACAGAATGAATATAAAAACCAAATTACTCAGAATAGGGTTACTTTTCACAAAAATATAGTCCCTATATTTTTGGCCATTTTAAACAGTATTTTCGCATCAAATAGCATTTTAATCTATGTCAATACTAAAATATATGGAAAAAGACCAATATCTTAGAAAGAGCAAAATCTTTCATATATTTTTCAAGAAACTGGAAAAAGTCGATACGTTGACAGAGACTGATCGAAAGTGCATTGACCAAACCAACTCATTGTTTCGTTATATCAGTCGTTTAAGATATTACATTAAAATGTCTTCTTGTAGTGAGAATGTACTGAAGTTTCTTACAAAAAATAAATATAGCACTAGACTTAAAAATAAGAGAGAAAATAAAACGGTCCTTGAAACAAAGGTAGTTGAATTTATTTTTATTGTTGTTTAAGTCCCACTCAAGAATCTTTCACTCATACGGATACGTCACCATATGCCGATGAAGGGCTTCAAATTTTGCCCTATTCTCGGCACCTACGGCCATTGAGCAGTGAGGATTCTTTAACGTGCCGACAACTACTGTGACACGGGACCTCGGTTTTTATGGTCTTAGTCCGAAGGACAGGAAACCAACCTGCCGCCGGCTTACCTCGAACTCACGACCTCACGATCCAGAGTCGAGCGCGCTACCGACTGAGTCAGGCCGGCGCAGGGTTGTTGAATACGAACCCTGAGAGAAAACGGTTGTATCGAGAATGTTTAGTCAATACATTAAAATGTTGGAATAAGAACATTTCTTGTTTTATCTTTTAACTCGTTCACCCCTTAAGACACATTTGGACTGGCTTAGGTTATTGATTTACAGAATAGTCCATTCATTTTCAGGGGTTGATGAGTTATGAAAATGATAAAAAGTCTATAAAATGACCATTTGCATATCATATCCTATATCAATTCTCGACCTCATACCAACCCTTGAGCTGAATAAACATACAATTTTACAGTCTGATCATTTATCAAAATTTGTAACATACTTGCCTCTATGTTCATGTTCACAAACTTATGGCATGACTATTCCTTCGTAGTCAAAGTACCAAATGCACAGAGTAGATCAAGGCAGCAACACACAAAATAACAATACGATGATTACAGAGATTAAGTCATTCTTTTTCGCACATTGACAAGCTGAATATTCTAGATGCATCATTTGTCAACGGTTCATCTGGTGTATTAGATGATGCCAAGAATGCGCGCCGGTAACTCGTGTCGACAAAATGTATCATCATTCGCGTAACTAGAAACGTGAATGATACTTGTGGAAGGTTGTACGATTTCTGCATTGTACATTGTAACCGGATTCTCTGCTCAAAATAAATAAATCTAAAAAATTGTCTCGTGTGGCGTAATTTAAAAAGGAAGGAAGAAAGAAAAACAGAAACGCGAATGCCACGTGTTTTTGTTTTCTTACACCTCACATAACACTATGAAACAGAAATATGTCTTTTCTCTATATCGAGTCAACATTTAAGTTTTGCTGAAACGTATGTGTTTGATTATAACAAATTGTTTCAATCATATTACGTCGACCCAACAAAATATATGGTCTTTATTTGAGTAAGTCTGTCACCATTAAAAAGCGCCCAATAAACACGATCTGTTCCTGGTTAATTACCATAAGAAATTCCCAAGTGTAGGCTAGTATAAATCACATCTTTTTAACAAATGAATGTAATTTGTACTTTGGCCGATATCTTTTTCATAATGTATCAGTTTCCCATTTGAGTTGGATTTGTGTTAGTTACAACTTATAAAGTCCGCTAATTGAAATACACCAAGGCCATGACTAGATGCACGTTTTCTTTGATTTTTCTCTGAAAATTAAATAAGGAGTCCAAATAGAATCTATATTGAGAATAATATTTCAGATGCACGTGTTTTGAACAATATCTGACCATCTCTGTTAAATGGACAATAGTGCATTCGTGGCGTATTTATGTCCAGAGAAGACACAACCAGTGTAGAATGTGTAATCAGTAGTCAATATCCAATTTGATGTAATCAGTAGCCTTAATCACTGTAATCAGGAGCTATAATCAGTGTAATGAGTTGTCATAACCAGTGTAAGAAGGAGTCACATCTAATGTGATTAGTATCGATAATAAATGTAATAAGTAGCGATAATCGATGTGATTAGTATCGATCATAACCGTAATTAGTACATAATAAATGTGATTAGAGCGATAATATATGTACTTATTAGCGATAATATATGTAATTATTAGCGAAAAAACGGTAGTAGAAGCGATAATAAATATAATTAGTAGCGATAAAAATATAATTAGAAGCGACAATAAATGTAATTAGTAGCGATAATAATCGTAATTAGTAGCGATCATAAATGTAATTAGTAGCGATAATATATGTAATTATTAGCGGGAAAATGTAATTAGTGGCGATAATCAATGTAATAAGTAGCGATAATAAACGTAATAAGTAGCGATAATAAACGTAATAAGTAGCGATAGTAAATGTAATTCAAAGTACATGTAATCAGAATCAACGCATTCAGCCGTCATAATCAGTAGTCACAATCAGCGCTATCAGTGGTCATATTTAGTATAATCTGTAATCATTATTAATGTAGTTACTAACTATAATCAGTAGTCACAATCAGTGCTATCAGTAATCATTATTAATGTAGTTACTAACTATAATCAGTAATCATTATGAATTTAATTACTAGCTATAATTAGTAGTCACTAACAAATCAGTGCTATCAGTAATCATTATTAATGTAGTTACTACCTATAATCAGTAGTCACAATCAGCGTTATCAGTGGTCATATTTAGTATAATCTGTAATCATTATAAATTTAATTACTAGCTATAATCAGTAGTCACAATCAGCGCTATCAGTAATCATTATTAATCTAGTTACTATCTTTAATCAGTAGTCACAATCAGCGTTATCAATGGTCATATTTAGTATAATCAGTAATCATTATAAATTTAATTACTAGCTATAATTAGTAGTCACAATCAGTGCTATCAGTAATCATTATTAATGTAGTTACTATCTATAATCAGTAGTCACAATCAGCGTTATCAGTGGTCATATTTAGTATAATCAGTAATCATTATGAATTTAATTACTAGCTATAATCAGTAGTCACAATCAGCGCTATCAGTAATCATTATTAATGTAGTTACTATCTATAATCAGTAGTCACAATCAGCGTTATCAGTGGTCATATTTAGTATAATCAGTAATCATTATAAATGTAGTTTAATAACTAGCTTTAATCAGTAGTCACAATCAGTGTAATCATTCGTCATGATCAGTGTAATCCTATAGTTATAATCACTGTAATCAAGTCATAGTCAGTATAATCTGTAATCATTATTAATGTAGTTACTGCAGTAGTCACAATCTATCTGTATATTTAGTCATCTGTAATCAGCTACCTATAATCAACAATCAGCCATCAATTTTTTTAGTAAATCAGTAATCACAATCAGTGTATCAATGGTCATAATCAGTAGTCATAATCAGCGTAATAAATGGTCATAATCAGTTTTATCAAGCCATTATCACTGTAATCAGTAATCATAATCCGTGTAATTAGTGATCATAATCAGCCGTCATGATAAGTGTAATTAGTAGTCATAATCAGTGTTCATAATCAGCGTAATAAGTAGTCATAATCAATGACATCAGTAGTCACAATTTCTGTAATCAGTAGCCATTGTTAGTGATTATAACATTTGTAATCCGTCATAAATCAGCGTAATCAGTAGTCATAATCCATGTAATTAGTGTTCATAATCAAGGTAACCAGTAATCATAAACAGCGTAATCAGAGTCATGGTCATGATCAGTGTAATCAGTAAACATTATTAATCTGCATAATCAATAGTAATAATCAGCAAAATCAGTAGTAATAATAAGCGTAATCAGTAGTCATAATCAGCGTAATCAGTAGTCATAATTCATATAATCAGTAGTCCTAATCAGTGTAATCAGTGCTAACGAACAGTGTAATCAGTAGTTATAATCAGTTGCATGATCATGATCAGCGTAATAAGTAGTTATCATTAATCAGTGTAATCAGTAGTCATAATCAGTCTTTATGATCAGTGTAATCAGACGTCATAATTTATAGTCATTTATTAATCAGCGTAATTAGTAGCCTTAATCAGCATTATCAGTAGTCATAATCAGTAGTTCATAACCAGTGTAATCAGTCGTCATAATCAGTGTAATCAGTAGTCATAACCCAAGTAATCAGTGTTCATGATCAGCGTAATCAGTAGTCATTACTGATAAGCATAATCAGTGGTCACAATCAGGGTAATCAGTAGTCATAATCCGTGTAATAATTGATTATGATATATGCATTAGTAGTCATAATCAATGTAAATAGTCTTCATAATAAGTATAATCACTGTAATCAGTTGCTATAATCAGAAGCTATATTCAGTGTAATAAGTTGTCATAATCAGTGTAATCAGTAGTCATAATCGGATGCTATAATCAATGTAATCTGAAACTAATCAGGTTTTTGAGTTATTATTACTGATATAAAACAGTTATAATCAATGTAATCAGCAAGTTATAATCAGTGTAACCAATAGCCATACCCAATGATCATAACAAACACAATCAGTTACTGTAACTATAATTAATATAAATAGTAGCCATAATCAGTATATTCATTGCTTATGATTATATGTTATAGATCAAAATCAATGTAAGCATTGTACATGTAGTCAGTTTTCTATAATTAATGCAATCAGTGAGTCATTATTAATGAAATCGGTAGTCAAAACCAGCGTAACCATTGTCATAATCTGAAACTTTAATCCGTAGACAAAACCAACGTAACCATTGTCATAAGTTGTAATTTTAATCCGTAGTCAAAACCAGCGTAACCAGTGTCATAATTTGTAACTTTCATCCGTAGTTATCAAAAACCAGCGTAACCATTGTACATGTCATTAAATTTGCAATCAATTTAATCCGTAGTCAAAACCAGCGTAACCAGTGTCATTAGTTGTAACTTTAATCAAGAGTCAAAACCAGCGTAACCAGTGTCATTAGTTGTAACTTTAATCCGTAGTCAAAACCAGCATAACAATTGTCATTAGTTGTAACTTTAATCCGTAGTCAAAACCAGCGTAACCAGTGTCATTAGTTGTAACTTTCATCCGTAGTCAAAACCAGCGTTACCAGTGTCATAATTTGTAACTTTAATCCGTAGTCAAAACCAGCGTAACCAGTGTCATTAGTTGTAACTTTAATCCATGGTCAAAACAGCGTAACTAGTGTCATTAGTTGTAACTTTAATCCGTAGTCAAAACCAGCATAACAATTGTCATAATTTGTAACTTTCATCTGTAGTCAAAACCAGCGTTACCAGTGTCATAATTTGTAACTTTAATCCGTAGTCAAAACCAGCGTAACCAGTGTCATTAGTTGTAACTTTAATCCGTAGTCAAAACCAGCGTAACCAGTGTCATTAGTTGTAACTTTCATCCGTAGTCAAAACCAGCGTAACCATTGTCATAATTTGTAACTTTAATCCGTAGTCAAAACCAGCGTAACCATTTGTCATAATTTGTAACTTTAATCCGTAGTCAAAACCAGCGTATAACAGTGTCATAATTTATAACTTTCATCATCCGTAGTCAAAACCAACGTAACCATTGTCATAATTTGTAACTTTAATCCGTAGTCAAAACCAGCATAACAATTGTCATAAGTTGTAACTTAATCCGTAGTCAAAACCAGCGTAACCAGTGTCATAATTTATAACTTTCATCCGTAGTCAAAACCAGCGTAACCATTGTCATAAGTTGTAACTTTAATCCGTAGTCAAAACCAGCGTAACCATTGTCATAATTTGTAACTTTAATCCGTAGTCAAAACCAGCGTAACCATTGTCATAATTTGTAACTTTAATCCGTAGTCAAAACCAGCGTAACCATTGTCATAATTTGTAACTTTAATCCGTAGTCAAAACCAGCATAACAATTGTCATAAGTTGTAACTTTAATCCGTAGTCAAAACCAGCGTAACCATTGTCATAATTTGTAACTTTCAATCCGTAGAGATCAAAACAGTAGCATAACAATTGTCATAATTTGTAACTTTCATCTGTAGTCAAAACCAACGTAACCATTGTCATAAGTTGTAACTTTAATCCGTAGTCAAAACCAGCATAACAATTGTCATAAGTTGTAACTTTAATCCGTAGTCAAAACCAGCGTAACCATTGTCATAATTTGTAACTTTAATCCGTAGTCAAAACCAGCATAACAATTGTCATAAGTTGTAACTTTAGTCAAAACCAGCGTAACCAGTGTCATATTTGTAATTCCGTTTGTAAAACAGCGTAACTTTCATCCGTAGTCAAAACCAACGTAACCATTGTCATAATTTGTAACTTTAATCCGTAGTCAAAACCAGCATAACAATTGTCATAATTTGTAACTTTAATCCGTAGTCAAAACCAACGTAACCATTGTCATAATTTGTAACTTTAATCCGTAGTCAAAACCAGCATAACCATTGTCATAATTTGTAACTTTCATCCGTAGTCAAAACCAGCGTTACCAGTGTCATAATTTGTAACTTTAATCCGTAGTCAAAACCAGCGTAACCAGTGTCATTAGTTGTAACTTTAATCCGTAGTCAAAACCAGCGTAACCAGTGTCATTAGTTGTAACTTTCATCCGTAGTCAAAACCAGCGTAACCATTGTCATAATTTGTAACTTTAATCCGTAGTCAAAACCAGCATAACAATTGTCATAAGTTGTAACTTAATCCGTAGTCAAAACCAGCGTAACCAGTGTCATAATTTATAACTTTCATCCGTAGTCAAAACCAACGTAACCATTGTCATAATTTGTAACTTTAATCCGTAGTCAAAACCAGCATAACAATTGTCATAAGTTGTAACTTTAATCCGTAGTCAAAACCAACGTAACCAGTGTCATAAGTTGTAACTTTAATCCGTAGTCAAAACCAACGTAACCATTGTCATAAGTTGTAACTTAATCCGTAGTCAAAACCAGCGAAATCAATGTCATAATTTTTAACTTTAATCAGTAGTCAAAACCAGCGTAACCATTGTCATAATCTGTAACTTTAATTGGTAGTCAAAACCAGCGTAACCAGTGTCGTAATTTGTAACTTTAATCCGTAGCCAAAACCAGGGTAACCAGTCATCATACTAAATGTAAAACGTGTAATCGGTAGACATAATCGTTGTAATCAATAGTCATGAAGTAATGAAGATTGTAATCTATGACCTTAACCAGTGTAGATTATCATCAGTCTGTGGATCATAATCATTGATGAAATCTATGATCTTAACCAGTGTAGATCATCGTTAATCTGTGGCCATATTCATAGAAGACTAATCTTTTACCTTAACCAGTATAGATCGTCGTCGATCTGTGGTCATAATCAATGAAGATTGTAATCTATGATCTTAACCAGCGTAGATCATCGTTAATCTGTGGCATAACCATGGAAGACTTAACCAGTATAGACCGTCGTCGATCTGTGGTCATAATCAATGAAGATTGTAATCTATGATCTTAACCAGTGTAGATTTAATAATCACTGAAGACAATATGGCCATTGTAGATCATGTTCGTAAACAATTACTAAACCTGAAGTCATAATTAGTAAAGATGATTCATCAAGAAATCCAAAATACAATGTTGCTTGAAATCATAAACATTATAAACGTAGTAACTCAGTGTGAGCAAGTCTCTCAGCCAAGGAATCGATTAAACATAAAAATTGTTGTTTTACAATTGTATACGAGTTCATTATACACGCACCTTGGAATAACGGAATGTTGATTTGTATATTAATACCATGTTGCATCAGCGTGTAATTGTGCAGAAATAAATATATGTTACAAAACAACAGGATAATGTTGGAAATATTCTTTTTATACGAGTTATCTTTCTTTGAATGCTATAATCGCCGGTAGCCGTTTAACATAATGATTCCAGCTAACATTTGATCTACCAAGTATTGTAGAAAATATCGAACCAAGGTAAACTCTTGATTAACAATAATGGCTCATGATACAGGAAAAACTTTAAAAATAGAAAACGAACAATGATATGGCAATCGACATACAATCTTTGTATGACAAGAAGCCACGAGAAAGGCAATTTTCGTTTTGATATGATCAGAAAATTGGACCGTTTTGGAAATGAGCCTTTTTCAACATAAACAAAACCGACGCAATTTGTAATAAATCTCCAAAATATTCGATTTTATCGTCAACGCAACCTACAACCATTAGATATATATATATTTCGACGTATGTTATGACCTTATTAGATGATTTAAAAAGAATCCGATCCTTCTTAAGATTTTTTAAAAATTTATTACAAACTGCGTCGAATTCCCCTTTTCAACAACGACATGGCCGGTTTACACGTTTCTTTTAGTTTGCATACATGACATGTACATAGAGATCTACAACGAGTGTTAGTTGATAATCATGTTTAATCAACTCGAGTTTTTTAGTTTTCAAAATTTAAAAAGAAGTGTCTTTTCAAATTTTGAAAATTATCTAACGATGATAATCAATTTATACGAGTTGTTGAATCTTTTTCTACCATAACTGAAAACTTGCCTATGTAACATTAGCCAACATCACGTCTGAACACTATCGGGCTCGGACTCTCATGATCGCGACAAACATGTAGGAAACCCGACATTGTTAGAGACTTCAATAAAGTACCCTTTTCCTTCCTGTTACTTTTATCGCCAACAATTAGCTTGATGGAAACATTTTCATTACAGCAGAAGTGCGGGCTCAACCAATGACCCAAATTTCACGTTCCTATTTCGACCAATGAAAATGCCCGGAGCGTGTGGTTTACACTAAATCTTTAAACAACTGTGTTTCCGTTTAATCAGTCGATTTTTCATGGTTTAACCATTATACGTGTTATGGTAGAAACACATTTCACGTTTCACATACGAGGTTTAACTATGACCGGCTTACACGTCTCCCTTTTGATTTACGCACATGACGTGTGCATACATTTCCCGCATCACATACGCGGTTTAATAGTCGGTTTATACGTCTTTTTAAGTTTACGTACATGACGTGTACATGCATATCACGTGTCAAATACGCGGTTTAATGGCCGGTTTACACGTCTCCCTTTTGGTTTACGTACATAACGTGTACAACCATATCACGTATAACATACGCGGTTTAAGGGACAGTTTACACGTCTCCAGTTTGGTTTAGATACATGACGTGTACAAACATATCACCTATAACATACGCGGTTTAAGGGACAGTTTACAGTCTCCGTTTTGGTTTACGTACCTGACGTTTACATACATATCACGTATAACATACGCGGTTTAAGGGACAGTTTACACGTTTCCAGTTTGGTTTACGTACATGACACACCGTGTATACACCGTCATTTCACTGTCCAATCTATCGAATGTTTTGAATATATAAGTTGTTTTACGCCTCACTCAACTATGTTTCAGTTATATGGTGGCGGCTAGCTTTTTCAATGGTTGAGGAGAGAACGCGGTTACAATGTATCTGGGAAGAGACCCCCGGCCTTCCGCAAGTAAATTGGCAAACTGTCTCAAAAAATCAGCTTAGGTTCCAGCGAGAACGCTGAAGGGGAGAATCGGAAACGGAGATTGCTTGAATTTTTTGGATGCTGTTATTTTGTTTAATAAGGAAGTAATTGTAGTGACGTCCGAAAAGAAATTGCAGGACAGAAATCAATGGTTTAACAAACAAAAACGTGAGTACAGTCAGGTATAATAAATCTAGCGCATGAATAACGGTTCGTGCACATTTATAAGCGTTTTAAGTCATTATAAGTGTTAAGTTTGAAAAAAATGCCGGAACATCGCACATTAGAGGAAATAAATCCACCTTCAGCTTTTCCGGTAGTTTTAGAAAGTAGGATAAGTCAGGTATTATCAAACTAGAATATACCTAGCAGTTTGAGTCCATTATTATGATTTTTTGTCTGAAAGTTGTTCTACGCCACACTCAACAATTTTTCAGTTACATGGTGGCCGAGCCAGTTTTTAATGGTGGAGGATAGAACCCGGTTACAATATACATGGGAAGAGACCACCGTCCTTCCGCGAGTAAACTGGCAAACTTTCTTCCAAGATCATCATAGGTTCCAGCGGCATTATTTATATGAAAAGAAAAATCGTGCGGCAAGGGAAATAAATCCACCATCAGCATTTGATATAGATCGAATAGGGGTTATTTCCCTTGTTACATGTTTCATTTTACAATCCGTCATGTTATAAGAGTTTTAATGCTGTTTACATATTTTAGGAGCCGGTCTGGCTCAGTCAGTAGCGCGCTCGACTCTTGATCGTGAGTTCGTCGAGTCCAGCCGGCGGCAGATTGGTTTCCTGTCCATCGGATGAGACAATAAAAACCAAGTCCCGAGTCACAGTAGGTGCCGACACGTTTAAGAACCCTCACTGCGCAATGGCCGTAAGTGCCGAGCATAGGCCAAAATTTGAAAACATTTTAAACAAAACAAACAAATATATTTTAGATTTATTATTGTTGTAATTCTCAAAGTATTGAATAGAGTAAAGAGAAGTATATATAAACTTATGTTAAATATCATATAATTATTAGTAATTCAACATCAAAAACATTGACTGAACATCTTATTGTCATGTTGTAAATTTTGAATTTACTGGGTGGGTGTAAATACAATTTTACAACATCACAACTAATTTTGTATTTACAACCACCCAGTAAATTCAAAATTTACAACATGACAACAAGACAACGAGCTGATTTTAATGTTTTTTCTAAAGGTTGTACAAAAGAAAACTTTATATTTTACAGAAAAACAAGACGATATTTTGTCCAACAACATGGTAAATTTTTTTTAATGACTTTGAAATTAAATCATCGTTATTCTTTATTACCCGAAGTGAGTCATTTTCGTATAAAATCAGTCTTGATGTACGTACGTATTTTCCTAACAGATATATAAACACACATTTGTACTCCGTTAAAAAAAGTCATGAATCGTATGACGATAATGAATACTGAATAAATGAAAATTGTTAGCCAGTTGATAAATAAATATGAAAAAAAATTCGGCACAATCACCTTTAATGTATAAGTTGTAATTTATTGAATAATAACACGCACGCACACGCACATACACACGTTTTCGGTCAGTATGGAATGCCCGACGCAATGCCAAATAAAACATTAAATATGGTAGAGCTTATTCAACATATGAACATTTCATACACTTAGTGACGTAAACTACTTACTGACAAGTTATTGTAACAAGATTATCGAAGATGGACTATTGTATGATATTTTCACATTTTGATTTACCAGGGGTTTTAGCAAAAGGTGAATAATCTTGTTCTCACTTTTTGGTAAAACCCCAGGAAAATAAAAAAGTAAGAACATAATAGCGGGACGCAAACAAACCTTTAGACAGACTGACTGATGTCTAATATTTTTTACTGAAATGAAGTTGCATATCAAAAAACATTTTTACAAAAGTTT